>KE158737.1:0-10399 GCA_000411055.1 Leavenworthia alabamica | reverse complement strand
CGTGGCGGCGGAAAAAAGGCGGTAAATGGAGGCTAGGGTTGGCCGAGCTGAGCGAACCAACATGTTTTTATTCATCTTTGTATAACTTACTGAGAGCTCTGTGCTGAGTGGTGAGTCCAGTCCTCTGCGTACTGTGTTTTGAGGCAATTTAATTGGGCCTAGTTATAGCCCATTAGTACTGAACCCAATTCCATTCTGAAAGGAAAAAATATTTAACATTAGCCAGGCCCATTTTGTTATTAGTAAGAAATCATATAATATATACGAACGATCTAATATTCTAATTGGTGAAATGATTTTTAGGAGTCTAAAAACTTGTGAGTTAAGAAACTATTTATTATGATAGTTTTTATTTTAAGGCCAGTAATATAAATTCTAATCTTTAGTATTAAAATACGTATTTGAAATCAATTTTTTAAAAAATTAAAAAATTGAATGGTTGATGAACCAAAGGTCCAAAAGGATAGGTCACTAGATATGTAAGATTGGACAAAATTAGATCATTAAGTTGTCTATTTCTCATTGGCTCAATTATATACTTGAAATCTAATTTGATTTGTATGTCGAGATTGATATAGTACGAATTTGATCGATACAAAGGCACATGTGACAAAGAGTTTGGTCTACAATAAAAGTATAGTAAAAGTTAAACACACTCATTAAGTGATATTTGTTTATTTAGTTTCTCTTGTTTAAAGTTAAAATATATTTATATTTATAAATGTTAAAACGTGAGTTATTAATACATAACAGTGTTACTAATATATTTATTTGGGCATATTACAAGATTCACAACGTTAGATATGTTAATTATTCACTGTTATGTAATATGTATTAATAATACACATTTTAACATTTATTTATGTAAAATAAGAAGCTGTTTTAATACAACTGAAAATAAAAGACACATCTTCCATATTAAATCATACATTAAAAAAATTAATAACACATATTACTCGTTATTATAATAAAAATAAATTTATTAGTTAAGTTGAGTTTCACATCAAGTGGTCACCCAAAATTGTTGTTGCTTCCACTTAAGCTCATATCCATTTTCATTGCATCTCTCTTTTGTCCTTCTACTAAACTTTTTATTTCCATTTTTACCCTCAAAGTTCTCATTATTCTCCATAATACCCTCATCTTCTTCTTCATCCTCTGCATCGTCTTCTTCCTCGAATTCAGATTCATTTTCTTCAAACTCTTCTTCTTCTCCATCTTGTCTAAGCGAAGAGTTCTCTGATAAACAAAGACGAAGCCTACCTTCACTACGTTCAGATACAAAGCAACTAGGTAATGAACAAACCCTAATTGCTTGTACAATAAGACGACCATCTTTCTTATACGATCTCACCGTACGACCACTGTTAAATCTGTCAACGGAGCTTAACGGCGGAGGAAATCTGTTTACACGTGTCATTAAGTTAGTTTCTTTTTGAGATTTTGTAGTGAAAGGAATCATGGAGATATTAGTTGCTTCAAGCGCAAGTAACGAGATCTCATCGCCACTGTCACTTCCATTCTCAGTCCCAAGGCTCTCAGTGCACATCTCAAGGCTTAGTTTAGTTACAGAACGCTTCTCAATTGGGTGAACGTAAGCTGTTAGCTTTGAGTCGTCTTCTTTGTTTTGGACAATGGTTTTGGTTTCAGAGAGGTATTGTAGGAAACTCCAACCACCCACGTCAGTGTTTTGGCTTACGTGCTTCTTGTGAAGATGTTGGTAAGCTTGGCCAACAATTACAGACATTTTTGTTGTTGTTAAGTTAAGAGAGATAGAGAGAAGAAGAAGAAATAGAATGAGGTTGAAGATGAAGAGAGTAGAAAGGGTGAGTTTGTATTTATAATGAGAGTATATACTTTATGTTTGGGATTATTTTATGATTTAGATTATAGTTTTATGATCATTAATTTATTTACTTTAACAAGAAATAAATTATTTATTTATTTTATTTATCAAAAAAAAAATTAAGATTTACTTATTTGATGTAATATAAGTTTTATGTTAAACTGAAAGTATATTTAACTGCCTTTAATTAATGATTATTACATATTTACAATATATATGATGCAAATAATATTATAGGTCGGATAGAGGATATAACTCTAAAATTGTCAATTGTAAATCATTGGTTTAGAAAACAATATATTAATAAAATAAAAAAACTTTTGTTATGTCAACGAGTTATAATTATATAATAAGGGTTAAGGACAAAATTTAAAGGTATCATTAGAAATTTAAATATTCTTTCTATTGGCAACGTAGCATAACACTAGCACCATGGATTGAAACCTATTTACAATTTCCTTAAGAATTTCTAAAAATTATAGTATTATTTTCAAATAAAACATAAATTTTTAACTTATTGTTTATATTGTATAATTTAATTAAAACCTTATATACCTTAAAATGTATTATATCAAACTTATATTGTAGTGACTAATGTATTTGTCAAATAAACCTAGGTTCGTCCTGATCACTTGATATCAGAAGATGAGATTAATTCAAATAAAGTAATTTTACAAAATAATTTGGTAAAGTGAGTTTAAAATCCATAAATTTTATTATTTATTTTTACAAAATTCAACTGATTATAAAACAAGAGTAATTCACTCTAATACCATCAAAATGTAATTTATTGGACAAAAATACATTAATTTTTTTTAATTGGACATAAATAATATTTTTAATTATTTTTAATTAAAATTGATTTTTATTAAAAATTACATTTTTTTATAAAAATATATATATATTTTTTGTTTAATATATAATGTTTGGATTTAGTATTTATTATTTAGGGGTTAAGGTTTAATATTTATGATTAGGGTTTAGTATTTAGTATTTATTTTTTAGGATTTAAAATTTTGATTTAGAGATTAAAATTTAGTATTTAAGTTTAGGGTTTAGTATATAGTGTTTGGATTTAGTATTTATTGTTTATAATTTATATAATTTTCCCAAAATAAAATATAATTTTTAATTTTATTAAATTATTAAATGATAATTTTGATCTAAATCAATTTTAATAATATTTATGAAATATAAAATAAATTTACTAGTATTTAAAAGAATTTCCAATAAAAACAATATAATAAACTCAAGTCAAAAGAGGTTCACCGACCTATAGTGTATCTATAAAAATAAAGCACTTAGTTTCTTCTTTATTTAACTAAACTTTATTAAAGTTGCGGTTATGTCTTCAGTAGAAATTTAAAATGTTATTATATATGATTGGAATTGGTATTATTATTATTCGAATACTTCTCTGTGTGTGCCTATTGTATCTTAGTTTGCCACAGATCATTAGAGGTTTACTAAAAATAGTATATATTTATTACAAGTGGTAATGGGAATTTGCTGACAAAACAAATCATGTGGTAATGGTCTATGCTTGTAGAAAAATTAGCATATATGTTTAAATCAAAACTCAATTTCTCTAGTTTTATATTATATAACTATTTGACCTGGTGTCAAACTTTAAATTTATTAAAAAAATTAGACTGTTACATTTTATATTACGTTCGATAAAATTGGAATGACACATACATTATTAGCTATAACATAATTGTTTTCTAATATGTATAAAAAATTTAAATGATACTAATGATGAAATATAATTGCAAAAGAAGTTTCTAATTTAAGTGAATAAAACTTTTACAAAACTTATGTGTCACAAAAACCACGGTTTAGGTATTAATGGTTTATAACTTTTAAAAGCCAAAGTAAAATATAATAATGTATGTATTAGTATATATACTAAGTAAATAAAAAGCTAAAGAAGAATATGTACTATTCTAGTGTTTTCTAGATTGTTCAAAGTTCAAACCAATCAGATGAAGAAGAATTATTTTGCATCATCCAATAAAAAAGTTTAGATACTTCAAAACTTTGAATTATATTTTATTTATAATGTTTTAGTAGGAAACATGGTAAGGTGGAATCTATTTCATGCTTACACAAACATGTCAACTTGGAATATTATCTTCTCTAACTTTTTTACTATATTCATCTCTTTGTTGGTTAGTTTATAAATTATACATCTCATTAACCGAAAAAATTGTGAATTTCAAAAAAAAAAAATTACAACATAGATTATCTTGGAAGCACTGTTAAAAACTTTTACAAGGGGTTCGAAACCCAGAAAACGCGGTTATTACATATTAAAAGATGTAAAAGCTTTACAGAGGTTCCGGTATGCGCATATAGCATCATCCGTCGTCGTTTTGTGTTGCGGGGAGAGCTTACCATCAGAAGGGATCTCGTATCTGCATAACCGTCCGTCGTAGATCCGAATGTTGCAGAGAGAGCTTATCAATTATGGGAATTTCGTTTATACAAAACTGCATGTCGAAAAATATTTGTGTCATGAAATTATCGTAAGTAGAAACTGTTATCGCATTCATAAAAAATGTGTAATACTCGTATCAATAAACGATTAAAAAAATTATCTGAAAAAAATTATCTGATGGTAAGTACTATTTTTCAGAAAATAAAATATTATAGTTTATTTTATTTATTTTTTTTATTTATCTATAATTCTAATTGACATCATAATAATAATGTGACCAAATTATTACAAAAAAAACATTGGATACAAGTTTACAACTTTATATAACTTAGAGACCAAGTAACTGCTCAAACCGAAACACAACCTAATTCAATTATTAAAATTTAGGGTTTACAAAAACAAACAAACAAAAAAATTTGACTTTATCAATTTTGTTCTTCTTCATCTTCTGCTTTTTCAAAGTTTTCGTTGAGAGCTTTGGATACATCTCTAAATCTTGTTTGATCATCGAATTGAGGAATAGGAGATGAGAAACCATGAATGACTTGTTCATATGAAGCAGAGAGATCTTCAGATGTTATCTGATGATACTCAACCATCTGTTGAAGACATTGATTCTCTCTAACCAAATTAGCATTTTCATTAGCTAATCTTGCTTTCTCTGTAAGCAATACTTCTAATTGTAACCTTACCTGTTTCATTGAATCAAAAATAATAATCATAAAACGAAGCATAAACAGAGCAGAAACAGAACAGTTTATGGAGATTATACAAACCAAATCATCTTCTTCAGGTCTAACACCTTTAACAAACCCATCTCTGAGTCTCTTGTTCTCTTCTTCAAGCAATCCACAACGTTCTTGGACGAAACTCAGATCAGATTTTATGGTTTTAAGCTCTCTTGCTAGCGAATTAGCTTTTGATGCCATGGATATCGCAATCTTCAAGAAACAAAGATTCATTATTTATGAAAAAAAGTTTTAAAATTATAAAACCAAATAAGACAGGACTGAGAGAGAGCTTACATTTTTAGCTCTCTTCATGATCTTCCTCTCTTTAGGTCTCTTCTTATCTTCTTCATTAGAAGAATCATCAGTTAGTTCAACATCAGATTCATGTTTCCTCTTCTTACCTTTATTCTCTTCATCTTCATCTTCTTCTTCTTTATGTTGTTGTTGTTGTATTTGATCAGCTATGAGATTTAAGTGGAGTGTCTCAGATAATGTAGGTGGTTTAGCTAATTCTCTAACTCCCTGGTTTTATTAAAAACACATTTTTGTATCATCATCAAAGCATGGAGAGACTAAAACAAGACAATACTTAAGATTAAATTTGTATTTTTTTGAGTTTTTACCTGAAGGGCATTATTGAGATTATTAGAAAGCTGAGATAGAGTATGAGAAACTGAATCAAACCCTTTAAGTAAAAGCATTGAATCATTCTTTAATCTCTTAGCTGATTCTCCAGAAATGGGAATAGGTTTGTGATCTTTACTGTTTTCATCGAGAAGAACATCTATCCTGTTACGAAGATTGCTCCATAAACGCTTGTCTGAAGATGGACTAAACAATGGAGAAGATGATTCTAAACTAGCTGAAGAAACCATGATTCCTTCCTGTTTACAAAAAAAAATTTAGATTTTGAATCAAACTTATATGAACAGGAGTAGTACTAGTAGAAGTAGTAGTAGAAGAAGAAGAAACATGTACTTTGCTAGTATGATTAGGTGAGTGAGTTTCTACAGAAGCAGCCATTGATAGAGAAGGAGATAGAGATAGAGATGAATGTAACGGCTAGTTTATTGAAGATGTGAGATTGACTGAGAAATAAGAGTATTTTTTAAATAGGAATCTGGAAAATTAAGTTCAACGTTCTGATTTTTTCAACTCTTTTAGATTGTTTTTATTTATTTAATTTTTGATCGATTAAATGGAAATAGACAAAAGTAGATCTACAAGTGGGACTTTGGTTGACGACTTTTCACTGGTCCCACTTTCAAATCCAACGGTCGTTTCTCACCTCTCCAATTAAATAATTGCATAAGAAACAAATATCATAAACAAATATTTTTACAACTTACAAAAACTTGGAAATTAGTTTGTATATCATGAGAAATCACAAATTTATAGTTTTCGTTTAATTATTTATTAGTTACCAAAACAAATAATAAACAAATAAGCCTACTTATGATAGTTTGAGAGCACATAAGTTACTAAGTTAGTGACTAGCCTTGTCACCTTGTCTTTGTTTTACCATTAATGTTCAGTAAGGCTTTTCTTATAACTAAGAATCTAAAACACACAAGAGATATGTATACATCAAAACATCATTACATATTATATATGCATTTCATAAATTTGAGCATATAGTCTTCATCACAATGGAGGTCTCTCCAAGGAGATATATCCGAATTTACCTTTGCGAAAATCAGTTAAAATACGAAATGCAGCTTGATGATTATCTCCACCAAACAAGTTAAGACCAAGTGTCTTCACAAATCTACAAAACAGAGAGAGTAAAGAGTCAATCAATGAACAATGGTTGCCAAAGATCTCTGAAATCTGAATAGTGAAGTTTCATTACTTTTTACCGCAGCCGCCTTCTATTTGTATCTTGTATCGGTTGTATAGAGCCTTTGGGCCTTTTTGTTCAAAGATCAAAAGAGATTGTTAAGTTTTCGCTTTTGGCGTGGGAAATTGAGATATGAGTGTTTAAGAACTGACCTACTTCTGGAATCCGTGCTAACATCTGTACAAGGATTCCAGCAACATCAGTGAAGTCATAAGCTTTTTCTCCAATGTCATCGCAAATTGCAAGCTTTATAGCAGCTGCTTGGTCATCAATACGCATTGGAAGCATTCCTGGTGAATCTAATAGATCAAGATCTTTCCCAAGCTTCACCCATCTATTTAGGGACAAAGATTAAGATAAGGATCTTTAATGTGTTAGTGAAGAAAACTGAGTTAGGTGTTATTACTTCATTTCTCTAGTTACACCTGGTCTTGGAGCAGCTGCGCAAATTTTGCGTTTCAATAGACGATTGATTAGAGATGATTTTCCAACATTAGGGTATCCAATTATTCCAGCTCTAACCTGAAACCAAGTTAAATTGAAAATATGAATTTTGCTAATGAAGAATAAATGATCATGATAAAATTTACTCACTGGTCTAGGGAGAAGTCCTTTTTCTCGTCGTTTCCCATTTACATCACCTGCTAAACTTTTTGCTAACCGACCTAACTTCATAGCTCCCTGTAACCAACCAGTCATAGATTATCAAAACCAACTGCTTCAAAGGAAGAAAAACAACATAAAACCAAAAGCAAAGATTAAACTTATAAAAGAAACCATACCACTCCAAGCTTGCCATTAGTGAAAATGACCTTAATTCCTTGCTTTGCAAAGTATCTAGCCCAATCATTTCGATCATCGTTCGATATCATATCTTCTCTATTCAATACCAATATTCGTTTCCTATTCCCAAGCCATGCATCCATCTACAAAACACATAACCCCAAAAGTTTTGTCATTAACTTGAGTAAAACGAACAAGCCACAACAACTAGCTAGCCAAAGGTTACACAATGAAAGCTATCATCCTAAACAATGCTTACTACCAAATCTAACAAAAACTTCAGTATAAACATTGTAGCTTTCCCACCACAACCATAGATTAAAAAACCGGATCGAAGACGAAATTACAACCTTAGGATGAGTAGTAGATAAAGGAATCCTAGCATCACGAACTTCAATCACAACATCCATCAGCTTAAGTTGTTCTCTAAGTTCCTTTTCAGTTTTCATTATGTGTCCTGGATACCACTGTTCATATCAAAAGCCACTCACTCATCAAACAACAACAAAATACAAACATCATTCATATTAATAATATAATCCGTAAGACTTATTGATTTTACCTGAACAGGACGTAATGCTCTAGTCCATAGTCTAATATCAGATTCTAGATTCATCCAATCAATTTCTTCTTCATTTGGCTCTAATGTAAATCCAATTGAATCATTCTTTTTTGTAATATCCAGATTCAAGTCTTTTACTCCAGCAATCTACAAAACAAGTTCTCAATTTCTTCGGATTATATAATAAGTGAAATTAGATGAAAGTGTTTGCCTGAAGTGGTGGACGAGATGAACTTGCAGTAGGAAGAGAAGCAGATACGGCGTATGTACAGTTTCTGAAGCTACGACGGTGAACAAAGTGGCTTATGTTCGCCGGAGAATGAGACGGCGATGGCGCTAACTGTGCAAACATCGCTGATAAACTCCGATTTTAAAAAAAAAATATAAAACCCCCTTATCCTCTTTAGACATCTGAACGATGACATCTCATGGGCTTTTTTGAGATTCTTGGGCCCAATTATCTAAAAAACTTTATTAATTTGATCATTAATTATATATCACTCAACAATCTCCTACTTATTTTTTTTACAGTATTAAAAATAAATAACTTTAAATTTATAAATTAATTACAAAAAATATCATTATATAAACTTTTATTTAACACATGTTTAACTATAATCATTCAAGAATATAATTGTATTTAAACATTTAACTGATATTCATTTGTTTTCCTATTTATTCGAAACAACCAATTCATATCTTCCACATATCTATTTAATCGTTATTTTAATAATTATCGATAATCTATTATTACTCCACACCAAACAAACTTTCAAACTAATTAATACAAAAATCAACATATATCACGATTAAACAACATAATTCATACTAGAATATTCATTTATTTTTAATGTTAAACCATCATTAAATCTAGTTTTTTTACGTATCATGTATCTTATTAAATATAATTATATTAAATATTTAAATATCTTATATTTGAAATATAATAATGTAAGTGACATATTTGAAAGAAACTATCATCAATATATTATATTTTCAAAAAAAAAATCTAACTTTCATATTTTTTCTCTTTTAAGGAACGAAATAAACATGAATTAAAATTTTCAATTTTTTTATTTTTTTTCTTCTTATGTTTCTCTTTAATTATTTTTAGATTGTTAGTTGCAACAATATTGAAAAATCTATTAGGATATTCTTTTATGATATTATTTTAAATTATATACTCCTAGATTCTATATATATTCTGTTAATACTTATTATATATATATAGTTGTAAACTCTTCCGAATGAATACATATAAACAATATTATCTTCAGTTTTATGTTGTTAATAAATCTGAATTAGACCTGATTAATTTTGTCTTTTTTAATTCATTTTCTTCAAAAATAAATTTTTTCTTCTATTTTATCATTGATTTTGGTCATATATTTCGCTTCCAGTTTATGATTTATTTGATTTCAATAAATCTGATTTTGGTGGATTTTTATTTTCAGATGTTTAGTTGACTGTTGTATGGAGGCAAAAGAAGCATTGGAAGAACATTGTAAACTTCACATAAGTTATTCATATCATATTAATTTTATCGGAAAAATAATTTGTTTGTTATTATTCTTCTTTATTTAACTACACCAAAAAACTAAAATACTAATAACACATACAACTAATACTTGATTTAATTAACTTACAAAAAATAATTAATATCTAAAATAAAACATAATTATCAAGTAAAAAGATATAAATAATTAATAACACCTAAGATAAGTTACTAAATATTTAAAATTAAAAAAAAAACTAAAGTAAACTAACATATATAACATATAACGTAAAATACCAATACAAAAAATAATAAATTGTAAAGCACTTTATAAATTTATTTCAAATATATATATATAAACAAAAAATATATTGAATATATTTTTTCTTACTACAAAACATGCGGGTTTAATAAACATAATGATATTTAAACAATACAAAAACTAACAAAAAAAAAACCAAGAAAATACATACTTACATATTTTAATTATTATTGTATCATTAATTTCAAATTTAAAATTACTATATATAAAATACACCATAATTCTATTTTACATATCTTATCGAATATATTTTCCCCGCGTTTAATTCGTGGGTTATAATCTAGTACTTTTATATATTCTACCTACATTATTGGTTATGTATATTATCAATAATAAGAACCTTGTAATATTATAAACTCTTTTTTTTTTTTTTTTTTTTT
>KE158735.1:7080-28171 GCA_000411055.1 Leavenworthia alabamica | reverse complement strand
TACATAAATAGTAATAAAATTTGTACTTCAATTTTAATATTTATGCAATAAAGATGTTAATTTAAAATTTTAAAAATAATTTTACAAAATATATATATTTTAAAAAAACTTATATAAACATTAATTATTATTTTATATTTAGAAAAAAAATATATAAGATAAAGATATGATAAAAATTTGGATATATTTTTTGGTTAGTTCATAATTAGAAATATAAGTAACAAAAAATAGAAATTATTTAAATGTAATTTTCTGTTTGGATATAAATTTAAAATCTATAGTGTTTGGATACAGAAATAGACATAAAATTTGTAGTTCAATTTTAATAGGTAGATAAATAAATAAATATTTATCAAAATAATTATATAAAAACTTCCAGCTATAATTGTTGATCAGAATCTTCGAATAATTTGGCTGTTATAGGTATAGTTGCACATTTACTGATACTATTATTATTATTATTAAATGCTACTTTTCATTTATTTTTATATATGAAATTTGATCGAAACAAAAGGTTAGGCAATCTTATCTATACAAAACACAAATTAATGCAATGGTTAAACGATGTCGGTGACAAAGACCAAGGCAAAAGCTCGTGATGTTGCTGTTGCCACCAAAGACCTAAGATGAAGACCTAACAGCTAATGATAATGACATAATCATGAATCTCTCTCTATTGTTGTCTTTATGACGACCTTATCATACTTGATACACTCCACATGTATTCTTACGATGATTGACTCCAATCTTTTATTATTCCCCTGAGTTATGTCCCTACACGATTTAGACCTAATATTATTGAATTATATATTATAGTTTGTCATTTCTATTATATGTCCTTTATTCAAGTAGATATAATAATGTGTTATAACTACATAGCTTCTTTTACTTTTTTTTTTAAAATAAATAAATTTAGTATCTTCTTTATAGGCTACCTAGGGTTAGAAGCTGATATTTGTTTAGTTTTTTTTTTAAATCACTCATAATATGAAAAAATAAAATACAGATCAAATAACATCCCTAAATATTATATATGCATAAGTTAAATACGTGTTGGTATCTTCATTATATTTAGCTAGTTGGAAACTGAATTTTATTAATTTTAAAACTTGTTTTAAGTTATTATATATTGGGATAACTTATTAATTAATCTAACAAATGACTATATATTGGAAAATGATAGAAAAACAAGAACTCTAAAAAAATTTAAACACACACTTTTAGCAATCACAAATCTTAGTATAAATCAATAACCTTTGAAAGAAATGGATTTTTTTACAAGATAATGGGATTTTTTCTGATATTCTCTTTAGGTGCTGAGTACTTAATCTTTTAATGTGTTCTATCAAAACAAAATAAAACAATATTTTTTGCCATTGAGATTTTAGGATGTGCTAGTGGACATTGCGGTCGGGAGATCGCCGTAGCTCCATCCGTGGAGGAGAATGTTGTTAAAAGTATTATTGTGGTGCAAAGATCCAAGAAGGATCAAGTTGAGACGGTTAGGATAGTCAGTGTTGAAATTGGTTTGACCGCTGGTGTAGCGGAGGTTGTTGATGGAGCAGCAAATGTTGCTGATATGACAGCAAGTATGGCAGGTGCACAACATCGAAATGATCGGATTCTCATGTTATTGGACGCAAGGTGCATCACTAGTTCCAATTCTAGTAGGTGTCCAGAGGGGTACAATGTGGATATGGCGGTTCATTATTTAGAGTGAGATGTTCATCTCTGATAGAGAAGTGTGATAGTTAAGAGAGTCACAACAAAGATGAATTGGACATATTATGTAGAGAAGTTTAACTCTAAATATTTCTCCTTGGAAGCATTAGATCACCTTGAGGGTCAGTTTTTGGAGTTGCAGCAAGACAGTTCATGAGTAGGAGGTGGAGTTTAACCGTCTCTGTGTTTTTGCATGCTGTGTGTTGGATGGTGAAACATCGACAATGCATAGGTTTATGTATTGGTTGAAGCCAAGTTGAGAAACAAATGCAATGTGAGGTTGTTTAACACCATAGTTGAACTGTTGGGGAAAGCTGTTCCGATTGTTGATGGACTAAAGGATGAGATCATGGTGATCAGTCTTAGTTTGCAGCCAAAAAACCTCAGCAAAAGATCGGTTACGACAAGGGTAATAAGTCTATGCAGGGACATAAGAGAAAGTGGGAGGGTAATCCCAAGGGCCAGCAGGGTGAGCAGGATACTTGCTTTAGGTGTGCATCTAAGGATCACATGATCGTAGATTGTACAAGGTCAACTCGCAAGCATGATGTCATTGAAGTATATGATGTTTGGGTGTAACGAGTAAAAATAGTTCATCACATGTTTGAGAAAATTGAA
This sequence comes from Leavenworthia alabamica, assembly GCA_000411055.1. Classification (NCBI taxonomy): domain Eukaryota; kingdom Viridiplantae; phylum Streptophyta; class Magnoliopsida; order Brassicales; family Brassicaceae; genus Leavenworthia; species Leavenworthia alabamica. Next base: position 25,831 of record KE158735.1, on the reverse strand, counting down.
AAAATGGTGATAACCAGACATAACGAGTAAAAATCCGTTATCACATGAATTAAGAATAAAAATAAAAAATTGAGAATTGAAAACATATGATTAACATGAATTTGATAATTAATTATTCTTGTTTACAAAAAACCAAGTAGACGAGAAGATTACACATTCAATATTTATTAAATACTGATAGCGACATTTCGTGTGCGCATGTAAAGGAAAAAAACAATGAGTTCGATCTCATGGGATTGCAGTTGCGAATAAATGGTATACCAGTATCGTTTTTTATTGTTGTGTTATTGGAGTTATTTGAGAATGTAGAATGAGTGTAGGTAATTATGTAATTATTGAGTTGATGAATTACTGAGTTATAATATTATATTAATATTATATTTGAATTTATGATAATTATTTATTAAGTTGAGAATAATGTAGACTTTAGAACTGATAAATATGAGATTATCAGTTAAGTAATAAATTTTATTTTAAATTAGTGGTTTAGAGTATAAAAACCGAATTGGGGTGTTTTAATCGTACCTATTTTCGAAGATTTATATTGTTTTCAATGTTTTTTTTGTAAAGAAACGATATCATTCCAATTTTTTAAAGTGTTAGTCTGTATCATGGCAGACTCAAGTGTATCAAAGGTGGTGCATTGACTCCTAAAATTTTTAAAATTAATACAATTTATATTAAATTTTTATTACACACCTTTTAATTAATTATTATATATTCTTAATTTTTATTTGTATCTAGTAAAATTATGTTCTAAATCCGCATATGTGATCTGCATATGATATAAAGATGAAACTGTTGGATTATTTTAGAAAATGGCAATAACAGTAGTCTTTTTTCCTTGCTCAGTTACATCTTAGGTTTAGTTTAGAATCATACCAAATTTATAACAATCAAATAACAGCCACATACCCAAACTATAGAGACCTGTAGTTGTCATATCACATCTGGCTTATTAATTTCCATATACAGTGAAGTATTTATTCCCAACAAATTCATTATGTGCTTATCTCATGGTTAATTAAGCAGTAATATTAGGTTAATGGAGTTTGTTTATTTTTCAACGTTAATTATTAGTTAGTCCAACTTTAATTGTTGTGATTCAATTAACTAAAAATCAAATAAAGGCAAGGATTGGTATTCAATTAGACAGTAGATGTCAGTTAAATGTTTCTATTTAAAAGTGAATCATTACATGGACATAATAGCTCAGATTTCTGAAATAATTTAAAAGTTATTAGTTTATGTAACGAGAATCTACTATTTATTATTTAAGCAGTATTAATATAAAAATAACTCTATATTGTTGTGGTATATTACGATTTATGTCATTAAATTATCATATCTTATTTAATATTTATATTAAATTACTAGAAGAGTAACTTGATAATTTACTATTTAATACATATTTCACTCAATCATATTTTTATATTTTATAAATACATTACTAGTCATATATATCATCAATAATAATAACATTCTTATACTATAAACTCTTAACTATATAAAATCATATATTTCACCACTTATTTATGTTTTTCATATATTATAAATCTACTTATGTTTATTATTGTGTATATTGTTTATTAATATATATATAATATTAAGTATAATAACAATGTGTTTACGAAACTATATTATCGAGATTATTATCGAAATAAACAAATCTCACATATAGTATACTTTAATCATATTATAAATTATAAATACATAAAGAACAAAAAAAATACACTAATATCTTTTTAATATATATTAAATAATATATTCATATAATCTAATTAAAATATATATATTTTAAATATATTTCTCCGCGATACAAGATGATATACTGGGTTTTTTTATTTCTAATGAGATGAATTTAATATAGCATGAATCCCGTTTATAAAATTAGAGTCCTTTTTTTTGGTCAACATAAAATTAGAGTCCTTATACTTAAACTTTCAATATTAAAACAATTGATGACAAAATAATCTTCTATATAAAAATACAGGTTTATACTATAAAATTAAATTACACATGACGTAAACTGATGGCAATATTACAAACCAAAACACACTAATAAATTCAATTAATATTCTTTTGGATATATTAAAAAATTAAGCAGTTTATGTGTTCTTTTTCCATAGTGTTAGAAATTTGTTTCTAATTCTTGGTTATTCCATTGGTTTAAAAATATATAAAACAAAACTCCTGATTAAGTAGTTACATGTGTCATACATTAATCATATGTTTCGGATTTAAAATATACTTAAAATAAAAAAATATATATATAAGTCAAAAAGTCTTGGACCAAATTAGCGGAGAGAGAACGGAGAAACGGACAAAAAGTAGAAATTAGCTTCCGACAATAAATTAATGATTATAAATTAACGAATAAAAATAAATAAATAAATAAATTGAGAGATAAAGGTAAGGTAAGTGGTATAATCGTAAACGCATGGAGCCAACACTTGTGGTGCCCAATAATTACTTTTAATAATTCTATTATTCTGCTATCCTATTTTTAATGTATGACAAAAATTACATTTTTGGTTTGCATATTATTAGTGTTGAAAATCAGTTTAATAATTAAATAAGATGTTTGAATGTTTCCTAGTTTGGTTATTGTCGGGATTCCGTGTGAAAAACTTAATATATAAAAATGTAAGTCAATCTAATTATTATTAATTAGTTTGAAAAAATCAATCTAATGTATATATTTTTTTTAAGTTTGTATTTAAATTCATTTTTTTATTTTCTTTTGAGCAAAATACTTCTAACGAAAAAGAGTAACATTGGAAAGTTTTATTTATATTTAAAATCTAACATTATTGAACTTATATATATATATCAATGAACTAAAAAGTAGATAAAAACATTACAAAACTACAAATTAAGTATTTTTCAAAATAAAGTTTTACTATATAGATTAATGTTTTCCTTCTTTTTATACTAGTCTATAAATAATAAACAATCCGTAAATTCTGACCTTAAAAGCAGCTATTAAAGAGATGTATATATATATATAAAATAAACAGACAATAAAGAGTTGTTTAGTTTAACTCGAAACATTACCACTTATGTGTTACCCAAGATTGCATAAAATAATATTTCACATTTAAATAAGAAATTAATTATGAAAGTTGTCTAGCTGTACGTATGATGTCCATATAAAAGAATAAATAAAACTAAAAAAGAAATAAAAAAAGTATATTATCTTAATAAGAGAGCTTCAAAACAAAGAAGTCGTCCTTATATAAAGCCACTCAAACCCTCATAGCTTCTCTCATCATCATCTCTTTCTCTAAACACAACAATGACATCTCCATTAGTTATAATAGCTTTGTGTCTAATGGTTTCTTCTATGGTATTGGCAATTCCTCCACGTAAAGCTATTGATGTTCCCTTTGGTCGTAACTACGTCCCAACTTGGGCTTTTGACCACCAGAAGCAAATCAATGGTGGCTCTGAACTTCAACTCATTCTTGATAAATACACTGGTACATTTTCTATTACTTATTCATTTATTTATTATATACACTGAAAATGCCTTTTATTATCTTTAGTTATATGCTTAATATTACCAACAAGCTATATACTCTTCTCTTTTAGAATATTTGTTATTTTTTTTACATTAACCAAAAATAATTAGTTTTTGTTTTTTTGTTTTATCTCTAATAAATATATATATCTAATTTATTTTATTGGTTAAGTTATTAAAACAATGAAAATATTTTTTATAAAATATCTATATTGAAAACTTCAAACAATAAATAAAGTAAAACAAATTTAAAACCCTAAAACTACAAATTTTGAAATAAAGAAAATCTTATTTAACAAAAATAAAAATCATTTACATACAGCTCTTAGTGTTCCAAATTTTAAAAAAATTTTACGTACACTCACTAACCAAATTATTATAAAATAAAAACAGGGACAGGGTTTCAATCAAAAGGTTCATATTTATTTGGACATTTCAGTATGCACATAAAACTACCAGCTGGTGACACAGCCGGAGTTGTCACTGCTTACTATGTATGTCTCTTTCAGTCACTATTACATATCTAAACTTGTAGTTCTATATAATTAATGATTAAATATTAATTAAAATAAATGTATGAAGCTGTCATCAACGAACAACGAGCATGATGAGATAGACTTTGAGTTCCTAGGGAACAGAACAGGACAACCACCGATCTTACAGACCAATGTGTTCACTGGAGGCAAAGGAAACAGAGAACAACGTATCTATCTTTGGTTTGATCCTTCTAAAGATTATCACACTTACTCTATTCTTTGGAACCTCTACCAAATCGTGTATGAATTATTTCATTATCCTCTTCATTTTTTTCATATAATACTTTATAGTTAAAGTTGTCAGTATTAACATGGTCCTAGCCCTTTTCATATACGTCAAAAAATTTCAAATTATTTTCTTAAACGTGGCCCAATCTTGGTCTTATCAAAAGTAGTGGGGTCTTGTAAGATTATTTCAGACCAACACATTTGAGTCAAAAAGTTAAATTCATTTCACCTTTTCTAATGTTATAATGACCTAAGCATAGGGTTTGCATAGGTTAGTCACTTCACTAGTTAAAGTGAGAAATTAAACCGGTATGGTTTAACTTAAACCGGTTAATTTTTTATGTTTAATCAGATTCTTTGTTGACAACATACCAATCCGTGTGTTCAAGAACGCTAAAGATCTAGGAGTCCGTTTCCCATTTAACCAACCAATGAAGCTATACTCGAGTCTTTGGAACGCAGATGACTGGGCTACAAGAGGTGGTTTAGAGAAAACCAATTGGGCTAATGCACCTTTCGTTGCATCTTATAGAGGATTTCATATTGATGGTTGTCAAGCTTCTGTTGAGGCTAAGTACTGTGCCACTCAAGGTCGTATGTGGTGGGACCAAAATGAATTCCGTGACCTTGACGCTGAACAGTATCGTCGTCTCAAATGGGTTCGTATGAAGTGGACTATTTATAACTATTGTACTGACCGGACTAGGTTCCCGGTTATGCCAGCAGAATGTAAAAGAGACAGAGATGTTTGAGTTACTTTTCAATGGATCGTATTGTTATTAAATATTATGTTGTTGTTGCTTAAGTGATTGATATATGTAATGTTTATGCTTCGGTTGGGTAAGTTTATATGAGATTATTTATATTATCTATTATTTAGCTATGTTTTTTTTTAATATGTTATGATTTTATATGATTAATTAATTTTATATTTACTTCTTGAAATGTGCACGGCCGCCTTGTTTTACTTCTTTTTTATGGGAGACCTATGAGCAGCAAGTCGTCCCAACGCTCACATGCGTATGTGGTTCTGCAAGTTATAAATTGTAATTGTATTTATTTTATTTATCAATAATGTTAATCTATCTAGTTTTGATCACGCTTTTTTACCACGACCAAAGATGAATTTATGTCAAACTTACTCTACCAAATCAACTAACCCATTACCAATTGGATCAGACTTGTTCCATCAACCACTTATCTTGTTTGGCTAATTCTGCGACCAAGTAAGGGAAGTACATAGTTTCTTTTTATTTTTCCATTTAATCCTTCTATAAAACCATCAAACAATCTTTAACCATTCTCTAGCTTTCAGAATATTTATTACTAGTTCGCCCAAAAAAATTTCATGTGATCTATTTTAAAGATTATTTTAACGGTCATATGCATTAAAATTTTACTTCCTTACTTATGATTTTTTTTTGACCGTTTGTGGTCAACTTCTTCCGTTTACTCGTTTGCTTAAACTTTGTTATTCATAATTTTTATTAATAAAATTTATTGTTTTGCTTCAAAGAAATTGTTTTTTTGATATTTTTTTGATTTAGAAGTTGTTTAGGTGTTGTGAGTGAATAATCTTTACTTATATTATTTCTAGAATTTGATTTTTTTGTTGTGCATGTATAAACTCTTAAACACCAGACTAAAAATATTTTGATTGTAGATTCAATCAAAAAAATTTATCCTTTTATCTCTTACCAACGCAAACCTTGTGATCAAGTGCATTGAGGAGGAGTGATTCATGTGTTTTCACCACTCCACGTCACTAATACTACTACATCCTAAGTTTTCGCTTTCCAAGATACACCTTACTTTTTTTTCTTATTCTATTTGTTTAAACAAAAACCAAACAATAACAATATAACAAAATAAAGTAAAACACACATACTCTAAAATTTCTTAAAAACAACTCCACTCTTATATAACTTAAATAACCCATTCTTTTTTTTAAACAACATAACCATTGTAGTGACTTTTATTCCCCAGAAAACCACAAATTAACTCATCATATAAATTAAATTATTTCATTAATCATAACATAATATCTCAAAAACAAGACAAAACATAAATAAATTAAACCAGCAAAAACAAGCGAAACTCTAGACTGTCGTACTCCCATTTTATTCATGATTTTACTATCACATTTTTTTACTGCATCATAAATATGAAATATATCAATATTTCAAAAACCAAATACAAAATAGAGTAATTTTCTCATACAAACATGGATCAGTTAACGTTATAATACAATATGAGAATATATATAAATCGATCTAATAGTCTATTCAAAAGTATGTCATGACTACCATTCCATGACTTATTCAATTATATATATTAACATATTCAAAATTCACAGAAAACTAATCGTATGGTCATGCATTCATCTTAAAAATTTCGGAGAGCTTCCAAAAATTTTGTTCGGAATTGCAGAAAATTCCTCTATCTTCACTACTCACGATCACTCTCTTGATGGTTGATACTCACGTCAAGTTTGGCAACATGGAGTTCGGTGACGTTAAACGCATGATGCTAGGTGTGGAGAGAACATAAATTAGGTCACAAGACCTTAATATTTGGGTGAAGTCGGCTTAGACTTCCTTATTGGGCCTTTGTCACTATGTTTTTGCTCAATAATAAAGTATGGATGTTAATATGTTATAGCTTCTTCTTCGGGAGAATTAGTTGACTCGACAATGTTTCCTTTTTAGTTCAACAAATATTTAATTTATTTTCAATTATATATTACAAAATATTTTTTATATCATAATATTATTTTATATATTTAAAATTTTAGATTTTTATTTTAAAGAACAAAATAAAGTTTTAAAAAATTATAATTATAATTATATGTTGTAAAAAATTATAGATGCACAACAAAACATAAAAAAACTTCTTTTTCCCGTTTCCAATATGTTTATTACACTTAGGGGGTGTATTGAACTTAAGATTCGATGAGATTTGATTTAAAAATCAAATCATGTGTTATTGAAACAGAATTTTGAAATAATTATTGAAATTCAGTTTTATTGAAACAATTATTTTTAAAAGTATCATGAAATCTACTGTTATTGAAAACAGTATAAAAATTTTATTTAAAAATTCCAGCTGGGATTTCAGAAGATTTCTTAGTTAAAAATACAAAAATCAAAATCTCATAGTTTTATGTGAGATTTTAGAAAATTTTAAAACAAATGTCCAAATTCATTCAAATTCAACCAAATCATTTCAAATCTTATTAGAAATCAAATCTCTTCAAATGCTCATTTCAATATACTCTTTACCCCTTATTACTTATGACTTAATTTAGTTGAAGTTTTAAGAGAAAATTGGAAAAAACAAAACTGTTTATGTTTTATTGTCGACTATACCTTTTTTTAGAATATGTAATTATAATTTTATTATTTTTAAATTTATATTTTATCCTTTAAATTAAAAATTTAAGAGTTTTAAGATATAATATCTGTTATTATCAATATTTAAACAAACAAAAAAAAAAACTGAAACAGCACAATTGCTTATTATCTTTGTTGTCAGCCTTCAAAAAAAAGAGAAAAAAAAAACTGAAACAACTGCTCCGAGAACAATTGCTTTAAGAATCAAGAGAACAAGAAAAAATTGATTCACCTCTAAATTACAAAAGAATTCATCTCTCCTTCATTGGTTCACCAAAACCCTAGAAATCTCTTTGTTTATTTTTCAAGGTAATCCATTTTCACTATATTCATAGTTAGATTTTGTTTTTCTCTTTTTTATTTTTGATTTTGTGTTGTTTTATTTGAGTGAATTTGTTTATAATTTAGATTTCTCTGTTAATTTGTCGTGAGATTTTTGTAATCGTGTGATGTTAAACTTAGAGTTTTGAATTTTAATAATAAATTTAAATTTACTATTAAAAAATTAACATATACAATTTGGACAAATTTGATCATAAAATCAACATTGTTTTCTCTCCATATTTTAAGAGAATATCTTATATCTTTTTCTATTTTTTAATTATTGTCAATTATTAACTCTAAAATTAAAAAAATAATTCTCAAATAATATTGTGATGAATATTTAAAAAAATAATTAATAAATTTTATATATTCTATCATTAACAAAATTCACATCAATATCTAATATTTTTTCACAATTTTTTAAATATTTTATTATTTAAAACCAAAATTTAATAAATTAATTGTGAAATATATTTAGGATTTAAAAGATTAAAAAATGAATATTTTCTTTTCCTAATTTTTGGGAATCAGATTTTTTCTCTAATTTGTTTTAAAAAAATTTAAATATATTTTTTGAATTTTCTAGAGTATGTGTTCTAAATGGTTTAATAATTAGAATCTATATTCAATATTTTCTAGAATGTAAATTCTAAAAATTTTAGAATATGTATTCTATAATATTTATCCTGAAATTTCTAAAATATGAATAAGTGCTAGAATATGTAATCTAAACAATTCAGATTATAAGAATAGGTATTTTTAAAAAAAATTAGAAACACCTAAAAATCTATTAAATTATCTTAAAATTAAAAAAATTATACTACAAAATTTTGTAGTTTATATATATCTAGATGTTTATAATTTTTTTTGTAAACAATAAATTTATCTAATATCAAAGATAATTCAGAAAAAATTTACATTTAAAAAAAAATATAATTAGACAAATTTATTGTTTATTATTTTACATTAGACAAAAGTTTTAATGTAGTCAAAGTAAATATAGGGGTAAAATCGGAAATTTACGTTTATTGAACATAAGAATCAAATGAGTCACGAGTCATAAGAAGACAATAAAAAGATCAAGAGTCACAGACTCTTCGTCTTCTACCTTATTCTCCTTTCTCATTTTATTTTTCACCTAAGATATTTTATTCTTCTCACTTTCCGAGCTTCTTCAGTGACTTTTTATTTTTATTTTTTCAAGGTTCTCCAACAATGGTGGCTCCGATCATAACTTTCTCTTTCATTTTGTTCTTCTCTATCTCCGTCAAGGCACTTAACGTCGGTGTTCAACTCACACATCCTGCCATTTCCCTGGTCAGATCATACTTCTTTCATATAATTATTTTTATTAAATCACTAAGTTCTGTAACTAGAGTAACCGGTTTATGTAAACCGTCTAATTATTATTGGTTTGATAAGAAGCTGTACCAACAATTCTTAGAATTAACACAAATTTTCCGGTTTCACTCAACTATAAACCGGTTAAATTATGCTTCTTTCATATTTTAATGAAATCTCTAGAGTATCCGGTTTAAGTAAACCGTGTAATTATTGGTTTGATGATTCGACTGAAATTATCCGGTTTATACTGACCTATCCACGTCACTTCCTGGTTTGAATTGGTTTTGGCAGAGCAAAGAATGTAGCCGGAAATGTGAATCAGAGTTCTGTTCAGGTAATAAAATCACTTACACATCACTTAATTTATTAGACATGAAAAAATGATGTAAAATTTTTTATATATAAAATTGGAAAAATTAAATAACAATTTATTTTTAAATTTTTTGACAGTGCCTCCATTTCTAAAGTATGGGAAGTATTGTGGACTACTTTACAGTGGATGTCCTGGAGAAATGCCATGTGATGGTCTTGATGCATGTTGCATGAACCATGATGCTTGTGTTCAATCCAAAAATAGTAATTAATCACATAAACTCTTCTCTTTTATTCTATTGTCTCATTGCTAAAAATATTACATTAATTTACTATAATTGTTACGCAGATGACTATATAAGCCAAGAGTGCAGTCAAAAACTCTTAGATTGTATGAACAATTTCAGAGAGAAAAAGCAACCAACGTTCAAAGGTAACAAATGTGATGCTGACAAAGTTATTGACGTCATCTCTCTTGTCATGGAAGCTGCTCTTATCGCCGGCAAAGTCTTCCGGAAACCCTAACTGTTTATATTTTCTCTTTATTGAGAATAAAACTATAATATTTTTCAAGTTCAATATTGTCTATATTTGTCTTTATTTATCCATTTTGAGGAAAACAAACTAATAGTAGTAAGCAAGAATATGGCTTCATGTTCATTTCAATTCTGTTATATACTCTCTCCCTCTTTCATAATATATGTAGTTTTAGGTTTTTTCACACTTATTAAAAAAATATTAAATTCTTTATTATACCCTTAATTAATTTATTAGTTAAAATTTTGATTGGTTGATGTATCAAACATGGCGCAGCACTACACACTCTCTTGATTGTGACTCCATTTCACTCTTTAATTGTGCCTAATTGATTTGTTGTTGTTGTTGTTTATCTTGTTCTTGGTCTCTTGGTTGTTAAGTTGTTAGTTTGTCTTAGTTTCTGAATATTTGTCTTTCTGTAGTGATTTTGGAACTCTTTGTTAACTTGTCTTGAATATTTGTTTTCTTTTTGAGATTTTGATTGGATGTTTTTGTCAGAATTTTTAGTTTCATGTATAGGTTTCGGGGTTTAAGATAATGCAATTCGGATTTTGGGTATAACATATGAATGCCGGTTATTTATTAATGCAGTTTGGGTATTATTATCGGAGTTTTTTTTAATGTCATATACGCTTTTCGCCTTCGGGTGCACAAAAACTGGACCGATTGCACATCGGTAACTTCCGGTTTTTCATCGGTTTGTTAGATCTCATACCCGATCTGACCCGAGCATGATCGGTAACACTCGAACCCGGTCCAAAAATCATAAATTGTTCTATTGGAGTGTAGCTTCATAAACTGAAAAAAACCCAAGCCGATGATATGATTTTACTCGGATCCTACCCATCTGTCCAGGCCTACCATCAATCTTGAATTCTGAATCATATAGTGAGAGTATCCCTGGGCGTTCGGTCCAGTTTATTCGGTTTTTCGAAAACCGAACCGACCCGAGCTAATTTCAACATCATAAACCGATCGGTAAGTAAATTTTGATAATTCAGTTTACGGTTCGGTTCTGTTGTCGGAATCCAAACTAAACCGAAGTCAATCAGATATAGATTTAATGTTTAGTAATTCTGGGATTCTACTAAAAATTTATTGCTCGTTTTTGGATTTAACTTCGATGATTCTCTCTTTAAATGAAAGAATATAAATGGATTTATGTTATTTTGGTTGAGATCTATGAAAAATAAACAAAAAACAACAGACAATGAAAATCTGGTAAAAAAAATAAATGGCGGCCACAAGTAGGGTTCAGGAAGAAGATGACTTAAGTTAAAGTGAAAGTACCAATATACCAGAATTTACTTTAGTGTAGTGGTTAATGGTTTTTTGCCCATGGTCCTGATACGGGTTCGAATCATATAATAATTTTTTGTGTGTTTTAGTAATAAATTAATTAAAAATTTTTTTTTGCTTTGGGCACAATATTATAACGGGCCGGACCCTTGTCATTAAAATGAAAAATAAAAAGCGGGATGTAACTTTCATTACCATTTTACCACTAGACTAATGTAACTTTCAATATAATTGCACACGATAATACTATATAATCTTACTCGGAATTAATTCAGAATTTTGTTTTTCATTAAACCGACCAGATTAAACTGTAAACCGAACCGAACAAAGCAAAAATTTTATTCGGTTTAATTCGGTAAAAATATTAAAATTCGAACAAACCGAAAATCCGAATACCCCGACCCGATTAACCCGAAAAAACTGATTGCTCAGGGTTAAGTGTGAGAATGTATAGAAAAGAGACCATTGAGATGTGAAGTGGTATTATTTCAAAGAGTCATAACACAATGTCAAAAAAGTGAGGCAAGTTTTGAAAAAATGACAATGGAAACTTTGCCACCACCGAAAAATATGTTGCATGGGAAGATTAAAAATATCTTAGTTATGATTTATGAAGTAAATATATCAACAAATTTTATTGTGTACAAAGTAAAGTTTTTACAATGCATTTTTGAGAATGAATTGGTTTAAAAAGTATAATACACATTTAGACTACCATGGAAAACTAGTGAATTTTGAGAGAATCAATTAGAAGTTAATATACTAAAATTTTAAACCAACATCAATTAGTACCATAGTGTTAACTATTTTTTTCACAATCTATTATATCATCAATTTTTTTGAAATATAATGCATATCTATGATGAATACTTGTCAACGAACATATCATTATAATGAATATGTTTTTTTTGCATCAAGTGTTACCACGGTAAACGATATTCTGCAGTTAATTGAATTTTTTTTTTGCAATCTCTGAAAATCGAACTCCAGACTTAGTGTAGAAATCAATGTTCTAAACATCGGCCAATTCGGGGACTAATCGGCCGAAAAATCGCTATGCAGTTAGTAAGCGTCACGATTTCACTCATTTCGGTGATTCAATTCGGGGACTCAGATTATGCGCTACAAATCGAAAAAAAACGGGATAAATCGAAGTATATCGGGCAAATCGGAGTAAATCTTAGAAGATAAAAAAATAGGATAAATTTCATAAAATCGGTAATATATATAATTATAGTATAATTTTATAAACTTTTTGCTCATGTAAACCCTAAACGATGTAAAACCAGTTATTATGTTTTTTATTCTCTTAATAGAATTTTACTTTTATTATTTTAGATAAGCATTTATATTGAGTTATGATTTCCTTTTTAATATATTTTTAGTTTTTTTAACANAAATAAAATATTTTAATAGAATTTATTTAATTCTTTTAACTTAATGTATAAATATAAATATTTAAAACTATGTCAAAATTTTATTAACGCCTAGCTCCGTCTACCTTCCGACTAATCTGTTTATGCGCTAGTCCCATAGTGAACGCCTAGATACCGCTTAGCAAATTTTTAAACATTGGTAGAAACTATAAATCATTAACCAATAAGCTAAGATTTAAATAGTTAACACTATTTAAGTCAATATTAAAAAAAAATTTAAAACCTATTTTTATACTAGAAGTAAGATAGAGTCAAGAAATTTTTTTTAATCATTTGATATTTGTTTTAGTTTTAATATTTTTTGTAAAGCAAACTAAATAGTTTTATTTTCAAATTTTAATATTTAATGTTTATTTGCGTTAAATTGAATAATATTTTATTTGCGTTTTTTTTCTTTTTTTCAGTTTGTCGCGAGTTTGGTTTGATTGGTAAGATTAGGAACACTCAGGTCTCTCTATTTCCCTCGTTTACATCGAAACCTGTCGCCTTCCTCCTAAACCCAAAGGTACGAAGCTTCTTCTTCATCTCATTCTCTTCTTCTTCCTACTTCGACATTGTTGATTCGATTCGATTCGACTGTGTCTCTTCTTTGTTCCACAGGATCTACTTCTCTTGTTCATCAATGGACGCCTATATGATTACCAATTGCAAATCCTTCACCTCTTCCCCAGTAAGCAAAATTCATCTTCACTCGGATTTATCTCTCTTCCACTTTCGAGTCTTCTCTGATGCATTGAATGATATCGAATTTATAAAGTTCTGAAAAGTGCTTAGATTTTGAAATGCTATTTAAATCACTGATTGATTCGTTTTGAAATCTAATTGATACTGCAACAATGTATTCTGACCTTGTGATTTATAATTTTATTTATTTATTTGAGTTTTTGTGTGTTCTCTGATTATTATATTTATGTCATTGATGTGTTAGTCTTTGTTCCTGGGGAGGTCTGGAGGTCTTCCAAGTTCTCAATGTAAAGTCATTATGGGAAAAGGAATGGTTAGCTTCCCTAAGCAAAGAACTCAGACTTTGAAAGTTAGCCGGAAGACAAAGAGGAGTTCTGGTGGTGGTGGTGCACTTGCTGCTACATGTAGTGGTGATAAGATTCTTGTGGCTAATAGAGGTGAAATCGCTGTTCGTGTTATCCGAACTGCACATGAAATGGGGATTCCTTGTGTTGCTGTTTACTCAACTATTGATAAAGATGCACTTCATGTTAAATTAGCTGATGAAGCAGTTTGTATTGGTGAAGCTCCTAGCAACCAGTCGTAAGTTTCTCTTATATTTCTTTTACATGAATGGGATACATTTATTGTTAGATCTTTGTTATCAAACTAGTATCTCTTTTCTTGAGAGTTGAGACATCTTGTATTTTCTGATTTCATTCATTTGTTGTTTGCCTAGTTTTATATTTTCTTATTGTGCTGTGAATTTTAGTTTATTATTTTGTTGTTATGTGAGTAATGATTTTTTGTTGCTAGTATCAGCTGAGCAATCTGATAGCGAGAACAATTTGATTGATCATGTGATGCTATTCGATTAAACATTTGTATTAGATTCTTGGTCCAGATGCCTGATGACTGGGGAGACAAAATTTTACCTTTTTGTTCTGAATATTTTGCAGGTACTTGTTGATACCGAATGTTTTGTCAGCTGCAATTAGCCGAGGGTGTACAATGCTTCATCCTGGATATGGATTCCTTGCAGAGAATGCTCTTTTCGTAGAGATGTGTAGAGACCACGGGATCAATTTTATTGGACCAAATGTAAGTTTTTGAAAGTATTTGAAAAATTACGGAAATCCGTAGGGAGACACATGGATTAAGAATTAGATCATTAGAAAATAAAGTGTTCTATAACTGGATCATGTGCTTCTCTTCCTTAATTTCTGCAGCCTGATAGCATTCGTGTCATGGGTGACAAAGCAACTGCCAGAGAGACAATGAAAAATGCAAGTGTCCCAACTGTACCAGGGAGTGATGGACTACTGCAGGTATTACGCTGACCTATGAGTTCTGCATTTGAAGTTGAGTCGTACCAAAATGTCTCTTGCAACCTCACGGTATGAAATTTTGTTTTAACAGAGCACAGAAGAAGGAATCAAGCTTGCCAATGAGATTGGGTTTCCTGTAATGATCAAGGTAAATTATTTTGATTCTATGGTACCACAAACCAGCAATTCGTGTATTTTACACTATTTTTCATATTACAGTTGACCTCGATTTTCTCACATAGGATTTTCTTAAAATAGAGCCATACAGCTTTATTTTTTTTGAAAGGAATCTCTGATACTCTGTTCTTATTAGAAATTTTCATGGAGTATTGAAAACTCACAACTGGTGTCTTTCTGGTTTATAGGCAACGGCTGGTGGTGGTGGACGTGGAATGCGGCTTGCTAATGAACCATCAGAGTTTGTAAAACTGTTGCAGGTATGAAAAATCAAGGCAAACTGATCCACAAATGGCCAGCATTTGAAATCCAAAAAGGATTGCTCCAGATTACATTTGTGTAGATTTTTGATTGGAATATATCTTAACCATTAGATACCCTAGAGTCACATCTCTAATTTTATCACGAACAACTTTATCTTTATGTAGATATATAGTAAATTATAAGTATAATAATTGTGACTGTATCTCTTGACTACTCTACCATAAAGATCTGCAAGATTTTTAACCAAAACTGGATTTTGCTTAATTTGTTGTTCTACAGCAAGCAAAGAGTGAGGCTGGTGCTGCTTTTGGAAATGATGGAGTTTATCTGGAGAAGTACGTGCAAAATCCCCGACATATTGAGTTCCAGGTATACATTTGTCTGCAGAACTGGCTCAATTTATTGGAGTGTTAAGAAAAAGATTATCCCTTTTCAGAAGATGGCTGATCCCTCTATAAAGAGAGTGAATGAGAGAGAAATTACTTACGAACCGATTCATTTTACTAGACTTTGACTTACAAAAAATATTTTTATATCTTTACTGAGCTATCAACCGACTCATCTACGGTTATTGGATGTCAGATTCTTGCAGATAAATTTGGTAATGTTGTTCACTTTGGCGAGCGTGACTGCAGCATCCAGGTATCATATCTAGTATCAGCTTATTATTTGCTGCTCAGTGGTCTAAGAACAAAAGAAAATCGCTGTTCAATATTTAGACCATTTCTCATTACTGATCTTCCCAAATAGCACAACTACATGCCATTTCCTGCTGCTGAATCTGCTACACTGTTATTCCCTCTAGTAGTTGCTTAGATACAAATAAAGCACTTGGCATTCTCAGAATTTTGGAACTATGATTGCTGTTTTCTGTCATTCCGCTCAAAAAATGTTGGAAACTACTTCGCTAGTCTAACTATATATTCTCTTGACCACAGAGACGAAACCAAAAGTTACTGGAAGAAGCACCTTCGCCTGCACTGACCCCTGAGTTGAGGAAAGCCATGGGTGATGCAGCAGTTGCAGCAGCAGCGTCTATTGGTTACATTGGTGTTGGTACTGTGGAATTTCTTTTGGACGAGAGAGGTTCTTTCTATTTCATGGAAATGAATACTAGAATCCAGGTTGGATTGGTTATCATGACTGCAAAATATAATTTAACTATAGATTTTTTAAATTCTAGAAGTATATAAGGCATAATGAGTGGCTAATGTTATTTTTCTGGGGGGATTAACACAGGTGGAGCATCCTGTGACGGAGATGATTTACTCCGTTGATTTGATTGAAGAACAGATTCGTGTTGCAATGGGAGAGAAACTGCGTTATAAACAGGTATGACTGTTTTTTTGTAAAATTCCAAATAAAGGAAGAGATTTGACCGAAAAGCTTTTCGAATCTGATTTTTAATTTTCTTTACAGGAGGATATTGTGCTTAGAGGACACTCAATTGAATGTCGTATCAATGCAGAAGATCCATTTAAAGGGTTTAGACCTGGACCTGGTATGGTCCACTGCTTATATACTCCATTTTACCAACTTTTAGCAAAATGACCTTTGATTACAAAACTATTACTGTCACAATAACAGGAAGAATAACATCATATCTGCCTTCTGGAGGTCCTTTTGTTAGAATGGATAGCCACGTATATCCCGACTACGTTGTTCCTCCAAGCTATGATTCTCTTCTTGGAAAGGTATACTCCACTTTAATGCATTGCAATCTTTGACTCTCGAATATGTATAGTTGTATACTCATTTCTGAAAATACATTAAACTGTTTTGTGTTTATATTCCAGAATACGATTGATGTTTCTTATGTGCATCTATTAGTGCTTTTATCCATTGGTTTCTCTTGATATTCATGGTGTATCTTATGTTTATTTTTAGCTTATTGTATGGGCTCCAACAAGGGATAAAGCAATCGAGCGGATGAAACGTGCACTTAATGACACTATCATTACAGGTATGCTGTGGAAAACTTCTGCCAATGCTGCTTTTGTTTTTGTTTCACCATTAATGTTCTTTCTTCCGACTCTGCTCGCTGAATATTCTAATTTTTTTGTTACATCAGGGGTTCCCACCACCATTGAATACCACAAACTTATCCTTGATGTTGAGGTGTGTGAAAGAACTAACTAGCTCTACTCTTACAGAACCTTTTCGTGTAATATTATTGGATTTATGTAATTTATACATGCTGGTAATAACAGGATTTCAAGAACGGGAAGGTTGATACAGCTTTCATCGTGAAGCATGAAGAGGAATTAGCAGAGGTAAATACAATTTATCTTTGTTTCTGCTTAAAATTATGGAACATATATATACTCGTCAAACCATACTTTGTCTCTGACTTTTGTCATAGTGCTTTCATACCTTTGTATTGAGATTGCTAAGAGTCTGCATAATAGATCAAGGGCATTATGTTTTTTTTTTCAGTGATGTAGCTAATCCAAAATGTGTGTTCTAACTTATGGTAAGTGCTATGTGTGTGCAGCCTCATGAAATCGTCGCAGTGAAAGATTTGACCAATGTAGCTGCTTAGAATTTATCAAGTCTTTGATGAAAGAGTGTTTTTCAAAACACATCGAAATCAATTATGCCAATGCACACAAAGTCGTCTATCTGCTTCTGATCTTAAACAGCACTTTGCAAGAGTTTGGCTATATGTGTGCTTTTAGAGTGTATGGTATTTACAATTCATTGTAAGGGACTGTGTGGGAATCTGATGAATTATCGATTTAGTTCTAAGGACAGAACTCTCTGCATTGTGTTTTAGACCTATGAGATCATTTTTAAGCATTGTATAATTTTCTAGACAACGGTTAAAGTCTCGATAGGCTTTAAATGTGGGGCTTGATCAGGATGCTGTCCATTTATGCTTAGAAAATTTCTTCTTAATTTTTGGTTCTATCTTTTAGATTCTTCTTAGAGGTCTTTCATGGAGTCATATAGGAAAGTGCACTGTGAGTAGTCTTAGGAATTTTACCTGCAGCCTGTGGGTCGTGTGGGTTTTGACCCGCAGTCTATGGGTCGTGTGGTTTTTGACCCGCTGCAGGGCGGATATAGATACACAATTTTTAGATCATTTTTTGCGAGTTTTGCGGAATGGTTTATATTTTTTGCGATATTTTTATGCGAGTCTTGCGGGTCTTGTGAGTGTCTGCTAAATATATATACATATTTTCTAAATTAAAATTATTTACTTTATATTTTTCTAATTTTTTAATTTTTTGTTTAATTTTTATTTTTACACATTTTACTTTATATATTTATGCGGGACTTTTTTTGTATTTAAAAAAAAATAATAAGTGGATACCCGTGAGGCTCGTGAATTTTGCAAGTGTGGATGTGAATCAAGCTATTGACACCCGTAATTTTAGTGGAGAGG
>KE158734.1:46576-64623 GCA_000411055.1 Leavenworthia alabamica | reverse complement strand
AGTGGCTTGGCCAAATAACAGCCTAAGCTGTTTATCTTTGTTCCGGGTCATTGGTCCTTCGTTCATGGCCGGGACACGGTCAGTCTTGCTCCGAGTCACGGGTGGTTCCTGTCTCGGCAGTAAGCTATCCGGCTGGATGGCCTCATCACCGCTCAAGGAAAATCAATAGCATTGACTCACAGAAGATTGACGAGTTAAACGCCAAGGTTAACCTCTTACTGCAAGCTAATCAAAGAGGTGTTCAGCAAGTTGAAGAAAGGTTAGACGTTATACAGTTTTCAGAGAACATTGAGTATTGTAATGAAGAACAACAAGAGGTTAATTACGTGAATGGGCAAGGCTTTGTTCAGAACTGTGGATACAACCAAGGATTTAAGAGCCATCCGAATCTGTTGTACCGCAGTACGAACGTAGAAAACCTGCAGGACCAGGTTTACCCTCAACAAACAGTTCAGCAAAAGATGTACCAACCTAGCTCCGGTTTTCAAGGCCAAGCTGCCTCTCAAAACCAAGGTTATCAAAAGAATTTATACAGTTCAAACCAGACCCAAACCCAAGGCCAAGCTGCTCCGGTTCAGAGTTTTCAGAAAACCTATTCCGGTAACTTTCAAGCTAAACCGCAGCAGTTCAATAACTCATACCAACCTCAAGCTTCAACATATACTGCACCATCAGCACCTTCCCTAAGTCCACATGACGAGCTCAAGGCCATGATGCAGCAGCTCCTCTTGCAGCAACAAAAATCCGCCTCCGACCTGAACGTTAAGGTAGACAGTATGTATTCGGACTTGAACGGGAAATTCGATGCGGTGCATACTCATTTAATGATNCAGCAGCTCCTCTTGCAGCAACAAAAATCCGCCTCTTAACTGAACGTTAAGGTAGACAGTATGTATTTAGACTTGAACGGGAAATTTGATGCGGTGCATACTAATTTGAAGATGCTGGATACACAAGTTTCTCAGACTGCTGAGTCCATTAAGAGACAGCAAGAAGTTCTCCCGGCTATGGGAGAACAAAACCCGAAGAAGGATGTATTCGCTATTACACTAAGGAGCGGGAAAACCGTTGAGCAGATTGATAAGGGGAAGAAGAAGGTTCATGAAGTGATAGACTTGGACGAAACTGAGGAACCAGAACCATTAACGGAACCGGAACCATTACAAGAACCAGAGCTAGACATGAACCCACCTCCTCCAGAACGAGTTTATGTGCCAAGGGTACCTTATCCCACTAAACCCAAGAAGTCACAAAAGGATCTTGAGGAAGCAAAGTGCAAAGAAATGTTGAAGGATCTCACTGTCAAGCTGCCACTATTGGATGCCATTCACATGATACCTTCTCTCAAGAAGTACATGAAGACTTTAGTGACAAGCAAGATGTCAGCTGAGGAGGATTTTGTTAAGATCACAAAGGAATGTAGTGCAGTACTACAAAACAGAGCAGTGAAGAAGCTTGGTAATCCGGGAAGGTTTGTGCTGTCAGTCAAGGTCCGGACAACAACATTTAGTCGTTCTCTATGCGACTTAGGGTCAAGTGTCAACTTTATGCCTTTATCAGTGGCCAAGAGATTAGGCTTCACAAGCTTTCAGCCTACTAAAATCTCCTTGGTTCTTGCTGACTGATCTGTAAAAGTACCAGTAGGTGTGCTTGAGGATTTATTGGTTAGTGTTCGTGATGTGTTGATCCTTGCAGATTTCGTTGTCTTGGAGTTAGAGCAGGAACCTGTAGACCCACTCATCTTGGGTAGGCCGTTTCTTTGTACAGCAGGAGCCATGATCGATGTGCGACAAGGGCGGATAGATTTACACCTTGGAGACATAGTGATGAAGTTTGAGATGAGCCAGTTACTAAGGAAGCCTATGATAGAGGGACATACATTTGAGATAGATGAAGTTGAAGACATTGTTGAGGATATCAAAGATGAGGTCTTGTTAGATGACCCTTAGGAGCTTGCACTGGTTAAAGCTCAAGGAGAGCATGGATTCATATGCAAGACTGCTGAGGATTACAAAGATTTGCTGGAGTCAAGCCATTCATACAGTAGGCTAACCTCATATCTTGATTTAGACACACCAAATGACAAGCTTGCTGAGGCTTCTCCATCCAACACAGCCAACACCAATCCTTGGTGTGAACTTAAGGCGCCTAAGGTGGAGCTTAAGACCCTCCCAGCTGGGTTGAGGTATGCGTTTCTTGGACCAAACTCCACTTACCCTGTTATTATAAACTCTGGTTTGAATAATGCTGAAACCGCTTTATTGCTATGTGAGCTTAGAAAGTATAGGAAAGCCCTAGGTTATTCACTATATGATATAATTGGAATATCCTCTAAGCTTTGTATGCATAGGATTCACTTAGAGAATGAGTCCATGACCTCCATTGAACACCAAAGACGTTTAAACCCGAACCTTAAGGACGTAGTTAAGAAGGAATTCATGAAGCTTTTAGAAGCCGGTATTATATATGCGATTTTCGATAGCTCATGGGTTAGTTCTGTTCATGTTGTCCCTAAGAAAGGGGGTGTTACTGTGCCCTCGCCCGATCGGGCCACTTAAAATAACTGACTCTGTTTCACGAATTTTGGATTTAAAAACGGTTGTAATTCATTTTAAACAAAAGTTTTTCTCTCTCTAAACACTTCTGGGCGATTTTGAAGCTCTGACATCTCTCTAGAAGCTTGATTTCGTTTTGGAGAAGTTTTTCTAAATCTTAATCTTAATTTCAATTTTATTGATTGTGATGATCTCTGTTTTGTTGAATTTGTGTTTTGATTTTGATTTGATGATGTGTGAGTAGTCTAATTGCTAGGTTGCTAGGGTTCTAAGGATTAGATTAGGGAATTGAACTCAAATAGGTTGTTAGATCATGGATTCATCATCATCTATGCTGTAATTTACAACCTGATTCACTTGATCAATGAATTGGATCATGTTAGGTTAGATTCACATTCCGCAAGTTTTCGAATCACCAGAATTAGCTTAGATGATGCGGATAAGTCCTAAGCCAATGGAAGTTGACTATTAGAAATCCATAGACTAATTGAACCGTTAGATAATGCATGTTCAGAATTGTCGAGATCAAGCGGAAGCTTAGACTCTCCGATTCTGAATATTAGCTATCATAGGTGCGGAAGTAGTATGATAGGTCGATATCGTTCGAGTTTGATGCGGTTTGTAAGTGGTCCTGAATAGTAGTTCGATTCTCAAAACCTTAATCCCGAGTCCCTAGTACCTAGTATCTTCTTTAACAGTTTTAAAAACCGTTGTTAGTCTCGTTTTAGTTTTGATACAAAATATTATAAAACTCATGATTTGTCTTAGTTGAGTGTTTGGACTTTAAGATTCATTGTGTAGCCTTTGTTCCTTGTGGATTCGATACCCTGAATACTACTGTGTATGTTGTGCACTTGCAGTGTTGTTTTGGTTTAAAACCTAAGTCATCAGTTGTCATTCTATCCCTCATGAGGATCCAAAAAATAAAAGCATGTTTTGGGATTTTTTTGTGAAAACCAAACCTCTTTAAACCAAGGTATCGTTAGCCCAACCCTTTGGAGAGAAGACCAAGTTTTAGAAGATGAGAATTGGCCTGGAGTGTTTAACTGTGAAGTTCTCCAAAAAAAGATATCAGTCTGATCATGATGTAGCGTTGGGGCTGGTGGAAGACAAGATCGTATAAGAGTGATAAGTGAATGTCGTTTCTCGAGATAAAACTCAATCTCCATCCACTATTACCTGAGAAACAGTAGCCAATCGAGCTATGCCTAATACCCTTGGTCCGTTTGCACCAGTGATGGCTAAAAGTAGACCAAGCCCTGTCCAATCATCATGCCAAAAGAGGGCAGAAGTACCTGATCGTAGAGCACAAAAGAGGAAGGGTCTAGCCAAGTCGCGTAGCTTGAGAAGTCTTTTCCACAACTAACTACCTGTAGGAGTAAGCGATGAATCCCAGATCATTCTTCCACGCAATAATACTTCCTTTGACCAAGAGGGCCAGCTTTGGTGAAGAGAATCCAGATTAGCCGCAAGCCAAAGACTTTGTGCGAATCTTCTAACCTTCTCGAACCTAAACCACCTTCCTCCTTAGGAGTACATATTGACTCCCATGATATTTTTGCACTTTTCCAGAGTTTGGAGTTCCACTCCACAAGAAGACACTGCATAGAGAAGACACTGCATAGTTTCTCCAACTCTCGCAAACAAGTTTTAGCTAGTGAAAAACCGATGCCCAGAAATTGATAATATCATATAAAACCGATTGGACTAGTTGTAGCCGTCCCGCAAATGAAAGATGTCTGACCATCCATGAGGATACCCGAGCTTTAATCTTGTCTAAAAGAGGTTGATAAGCTTGTGGTCTCTTGATAATATTTTACATATTTTAACATATGATTTGTCATGATATCTAGATATTTTTACATTGTTTCAAGTATATTCAGGAAAGATATCACATATATTTGCATTTGATATGAATTTTAGCAAAAGTACAAAAACAGACCATTCTGAAATCATTTATGCAAGACTTGATGATGAAGTTTTCAAACAAATCATGATCGATCAATCACAACTCCATCACAAATCCTATGAAAATTTGTTTTCTCATAGATTTGACATCTTTTGTATTATGATACAAATAGTTATTTGATAATCCGGTGAAAAATCTATTTATCAACATGGGATTCTGTTGTAGGAAACACACACTCAATTCGAATCAGATGAATTCAATATTATAACCAACAAAATCGATTTATTGATAGGATAAGAGTTGATGTTCATAAAACAACCACTCTCTTCACCTTGCCCAAGGCTCAATTCGAGGTTTAACAATGGTGGAATCAAAACCTAGAATTAAAAAAAGAAAAAAGAAAGAAAGTAAACACAATATATTTTCTCGATACTTTTCTCCAGTTTTCTTCCAAGTTTAATACTCTTCTTAACAAACTCTTATTAATCTGTACCTTAAACGTGTCACTAATACTAAGCTTCCTTTTCAAATGTGAGACCCTCTAATACATTTCAAGCCTCCCTTTTTCCTATAACAAATCTCCTCTTCTCAAAAAAATCTTGACCACAAGGTTTATAAGCAATCTCTTGTAGTTTCAGCTGTGGAGAAAACACCACCAGGATCCCATATTTGGTTGGCATTTATCTCCTCAAGCTCATATTTTTTCTTGAAGTCAATTACCTTCATATGGCTAGCTCTCAGCTGGTTAAGCCTATCTACTTCGACCTCAACATTTGGCAAAGTGGCTTGTTCAACTGAAGTTGAAATGTTACAAGTTACATGATAAAAAAAAACTCCATTTCCTCATCAATAGTATCCATCAAATTCCACAGATCAGTTAGCTGATTAGCCATCTCTTGAAGCTTTTGAACTTTTTGTTCCTTATCATCTTTAAAAGCCAAGACAGTTTTAGCCAACCTTGAAAGTGTCTCATTGCTAATACTCTTAGACTGGCCACCAATTTCTTCATTTAAGCTCAGATGAACTTCAGTGACAATGCTTAAGAAATCCAGACTAAGAACAACACATAGATCATGAACAGTACTCACAGATTCCAGCATCTTGTGAGGTATGTCACTCTTGACTTTATGAAGCTCTTGGAGTTGGCATGCTTGCAATAATGATATGGCTTTACTCTTCTCAATGATCTCAATATGTTTTTCCAGAAGTGCAGTCTTGTTATCTCTAGGGTGCTGCTTTTGATCTTCTTCCATCGTTAAAATCAGTTCCATCTTCATAGTCGAGCTTGTCTTCAAAGTTACTATAAATTTTTCATCCACTAACAATTTCACCAACAGCATCAAGTATGTTACGTGTTGTTTCACCAAGAATCTCATATAAGTACTTCCTCTCTGATCTTCTAGTAACTTCTGAACTTTATAGCCTTCTATCTTAACAATATCTGAAACAACCTTCTTTTTATTTGCTAAATCAGAGGTCCTAACAGAATCCTTCACTCTATACTTTTCTTCCACTTCATCCATAATCCAAAATCGATTCAAATCAGCAAAACTAAACTCTGAAACATCAAATTCATCATCATCTTCCACTTTTGCAGATTTAAATTTAAACCTCCAATTTTTCATCCTTTTCATAGACAAAGCAAGACTTAAAGTCAGAGACAATGGTAAATATGCTGTAACTGCCACAACAATAATTGTTAAAACAACAACAAAATCTTTCAGCATTGCCCTCAGTTTATCACCAGTACAAGCCTATTGAGAATCATCTTGGAGCTTCTGATTAGCCAACCTTGACGCAGATTGTTTCAAATCAGTTATATTCTGATGCACATCATCAATTGAAACATCCTCAAAATTGTTAGTCCCATTAGAAAACACATATTTATTCTTTCATTCTCTAATTTTCATTTTCACATGTCTCTTCTTAAACAAGGAATACTTTTGTGCTCTGTCACCAGGATCCCAAACTTCATTCAATGTTTCTTGACATAAAACCTTATTTGTTACCCAATCTTCCACAACAATTCTGAACATATCAGAATGAACTAATGTCATATGCCAAGAAGCAGATATATCATCTAAGTGAATCAATGCCAATACCACGCTAGTATCCTCCAGTGTGTTGTCCAAATAAAAATGATTAGCTAGTAATACATTATGCAGGTATTCTTGACTAACACCATGTTTTGAATTTGAACCACCAGGTCTTTGAGACTGTTGCCTTTTTTATATTTCTCTTAAGTTTTATTCTTAGTGGTCTGGCAACAAACACTGGTTGTATAACTAGATCGACACTATCATCATCTGACTTTTGATTCCACTCATCAACCATTTCTTCTTCCATCATATTGGTTGTGGAAATCACATCAATCTTTTTAAGCTATGCAACCGTCTCTAGTACCTCACACTTTTCATTAGCAGGTATTAATCGTTCTACAACTGACTCACTAGAAAGAATCTTAGATTGATCTAGAACCAGTTGACTCATTTCAACCATTGTACCTGTTACACCAATCTCTAACTCACATCCATTTACATTCAATTGTTCTCTATCATTTAACCGCCTTATCTCTGATTCACACAGGAATTCACTTGATTTGTTATTTCCATTCACTATCACTTTATCACAAGTTCTTTCATCTTCAATCTCTACAAAATCCTCATCAAGAACTAATTGAACTTCACCATCTTCTAAGAAAAGCATACCTGTATTCTTGTGATTTAGATGATGATCTGTAGTTTCTTGTTCTTCGCAAAACATACAAAGCCCCTTAAACCACCGATCACTAATCTCATCCCATGAAATTTTCAGTCGAAGCTTTTTTATGCAATCCTTCTTCAAAGCAGTATTAGTATCTCCGATCGTTTCATCCAAACGTTCTGTGATGACCTCCATTGAATTGAATTCCGAGATTCGATTGGCTCTGATACCTTTGTTGTAGAAAACACACACTCAACTCGAATCAGATGAATTCAAGATTATAACCAACGAAATCGATTTATTGATAGGATAAGAGTTGATGTTCATAAAACAATCACTCTCTTCACCTTGCCCAAGGCTCAATTCGAGCTGTAACAATGGTGGAATCAAAACCTAGAATTAAAAAGAAAGAAGAAGAAAGTAAAACACAATATATTTTCTCGATACTTTTCTCCCGTTTTCTTCCAGGTTTAATATTCTTCTTAACAAACTCTTATTAATATGTACCTTACACGTGTCACTAATCCTAAACTCTCTTTTCAAATGTGAGACTCTCTAATACATTCCAAGCCTCCCTTTTTCCCATAACAATTCAAATTTCATTTTTGTAAGGTCTGTAACTTTTCTTCCAAATCGATTTCACATGTGATTTTTGATTGCATACTAGCACATACAGTATGGATAGAACTAAACCTTTCACATGTGGCTTTGGCCATTATCTAAGGACTGATTCAAGAATCTAGCCATATTTTTTATTTGATAGAGGATACAAGGGTGTTGGAGTTGGTTCCGCGGTTGATTTCTTCGGTTATATTAAATACTTTGAAGCATAGGAATGAATTTTTATTTGAGAAAAACCAAGGATTCGGATACGATTTTCTTAAATTTAGGAATTTAGCATTCAATAAAATATTTTTTTGGATTTAGTTCGGATAAACGGATATAGGAGTATACCATACAATAAAATAATTTTTTGGGTTTAAATTCTGATTCAGATACGGATCGGATTCTATGAGTATTTTTGCCAGGACTACTTTAGTTTAATGATTCTGATAGAGGTTTCTTGTACTGTAAGTAACCTGATTAGGCAATACTTGATGAAGTAAAGACTAATTCAATCTCGAACAAAGATTTCGAAAAAGAGAAGAATGAAATCTTAGATTGCAAGATTAGAAAACGAATTTCAGAGTTACAGAGGAGTTGAGAGGTAGAAGATGAAGTAGAAGAAACAAACAACTGAATTAATTCATCTAAAAAATGTAAAAAATGAGTCTGTTTTATACTCCCGCTCAATTGTGACTGTATTTGTTTTAATCCTCTGTATGTAATGTCCACCTTAGCTATTATGTTCTCTTAACTCCAACAAATCTCCCAGCCTAAAAGAACCTTGACCTCAAGGTTCGATCGAAAATTCTGGATATTTTTTCTGAATATCAAAGAGCAACTCCCAGGTCGCCTCATCCTCCGTTTCATTCGACCATTTAATCAAGACCATTGTGGCTGCCCGACCATGTCGCTTAACCATTTTTCGCTCTAAAATCAAATCCGGGACCCGAGTAGTAACTGACTGAAGCACATCCGGCAAGACTGAAGTCGATGTAACTGAACCCACTCGCAACTTCAGTTGAGAAATATGAAAAACAGGGTGAATTAAGCACCCCGGAGGTAGTTGTAGTTTGTAGGCAACCTTGCCGTACCTATCAATAACCTTGTAAGGTCCATAATATTTCGGAGATAGTTTCTGATTACTTCGGTGAACCAAAGAATTCTGCCTGTACGGTTGGAGTTTCAAAAACACATAGTCGCCGATGTCTAACTCGCGCTCTGTTCGCCTTTTATTCGCAAAATACTCCATACGATTCTGGGCTTGGAGCAAATAAAACTGTAACAACTGCAACATTTTCTCACGTTCCCTTAAACTACGATCCACTGTATCCACCTTTGATTCGCCGGGAAGGTAAGGTAGGTGCTGTGGAGGTGTCTGTCCATACAAAGCTTCATAGGGTGTTATTCGAATTGTGGAATGGTAACTCGTGTTATACCAGAACTCCGCCAATGGTAACCAGCGACTCCATAAATGAGGTGTTTCCAAACACATACAATGCAAATATGTCTCCAAACACCTATTAACCACTTCACTTTTCCCATCCGTTTGGGGGTGATAAGCACTCGATAAATGCAATGCTACTCCATTCAATGAAAACAGTTCCTGCCAAAATAAACTCAAAAACACTTTGTCTCTATCACTTACAATGGAAGTTGGAAATCCATGGAGACGGAAAACGACATCGAGAAAAACTTGTGCCACTGTCACTGCGGTATAAGGATGTGAAAGAGCGATAAAATGTACCGATTTACTCAAGCGATCAACAACGACAAATATGACAGATTTACCAAATGACTCCGGAAGACCTTCTATAAAATCCATAGAAATATCACTCCACACTCGAGTCGGAATCGGTAATGGCTGCAACAGTCCTGGATACGCTTGATTTTCATGTTTACAACGTTTACATACCTCACAGCTGCGGATAAACCTTTGAATATCTCTGTTCAACCCTTTCCAATAAAAAAAGCTTTTAACCCTTTGACAAGTAACGTCACGCCCTGAGTGTCCGCTGGAGCTTGAACTATGAAACCAGTTTAAAATGTCCTCGCGAAGACTAATACACGCTGGAACAACAATCTTCCCTTTGCGTCGCAAGATTTAGCGCACCCATGAATAATGTTTCCGACTGTGCCTGTTTTGTTGTAAATCCGCTATTGTAGTAGATAGAATACTATCCTTTGCATAAGCTTGTTGAATCCGCTGTAACAAATCACAATCTAACACACTCATGGCCATGTGTAATATTTCCGTACCTTGGATTCGAGAAAGGGCATCTGCGACAACGTTTTCTTTGCCTTTGCGGTATTGTATCTCATAATCAAATTCCAACAGTTTCGGGAGCCATTGTTGTTGAATCGGTGTATTGAGTCGCTGCTCTAACAAATATTTGAGGCTCCGTTGATCCGTTTTGATGATAAAGTGTGTGTTAAGAAGATAGTGTCGCAACTTTTGAACTGCAAAAACTACAGCGAGTAATTCTTTTTCATATATAGAGAGGTGTAGTTGCTTACCTTTCAACTGACGACTTATAAATGACAATGGGTGACCATTTTGCATTAAGACTGCGCCAATACCATCCCCACACGCGTCTGTTTCCACCACAAAATCCAGTTCAAATTTGGGTAAGGCAAGAAAAGGTGCTGAACATAAGGCCGATGTGAGTTGCTTCATTGCTGCATCCGCTTCCGTGGACCAAACAAATGAGTCACATTTTGTTAGCGCTGTCAAGGGCCCAGCAATAACTCCAAAATTGTTTACAAAACGTCTGTAGTAACCAGCGAACCCCAAAAAACCCCGTAGCTGTTTAACATTTTGTGGTACCGGCCATTCTTGTACAGCTTTTACTTTCCGAGGATCAGTCTCGACACCCTCCGCGGATATGAAATGACCTAGATATTCCACCTTATGTGTAAAAAATTCACACTTTGACTGTTTAGCAAACAACTTGTTATCTCTCATTAATCCAAAGACCTTTCGGAGATGCTCCAAATGATCCTTCTGTGAAGAACTATAAACAAGAATATCGTCAAAAAAACAAGAACAAATCGGCGTAAAAATTGTTTAAAAACTGAATTCATTAGCCCTTGAAAAGTTGCCGGTGCGTTCGTGAGGCCGAAAGGCATAACCAAATATTCATAGTGACCACTATGTGTCCTAAATGCCTTCTTGTGCACATCCTCCGGACACATCCATACTTGGTGGTAACCTGCCCGTAAATCGATTTTTGAATAAACCGTGGAATGGCCAAGCTCGTCCATTAAATCTTCAATTAGTGGTATCGGAAACCTATTCTTGACTGTAATAGCATTCAAACCACGATAATCAACGCAAAGTCGCCAAGTGCCGTCTTTTTTCTTGACCAACACTACCGGTGATGCATAAGCACTTGAGCTTTCCCGACCGTACCTTGTTGTAACAACTCTTTAACCAGCTTTTCTGTTTCATTCTTTTGATGTAAGGCGTAGCGATACGGTATGTGATTCACCGGATTAGCCTCTTTGCGCAACGTGATCTGATGGTTATGGTTGTCACGGAATGGTGGCAGAGTTGTAGGCTCGCGAAACACATCGGCAAATTGGAGTAACAACTGCCGTGCATCATTATGTTGCGCAGGCTGTGTAAGTTGACATAAGCGAACACAAGGCAAACTGTCAACCTCACCCTCGGTATCGAGAAGTGTTATCATAGCCAAGTGGAGATCTTGATCGTTGCAGTGTTTGAGTTTAGAGGCTTTAACCTCTTTAATAGAGCCTTGTTTTAATCCGTGTAATACTACCTTCCGCAACCCACGCTTGAATTGCATTTCAAGTTTCTTAAAATCCCAAGTAATCGGTCCCAAAGTTTCCAACCACTGAATACCGAGCACTATATCACAGCCACCTAAAGGTATTACCATAGCACTATTCGAAAAAGTTTCATTTTGAAAAGTCCAATGAAAGTCATCAACCTGTGCCCGTACTCGTAATTTGTTACCATCAGCGACCTTTACCCGTCTAAGATTAACTTCCTGCATTTTACAACCAAGTCGCTCCACCATACGTTGATCCAAAAAATTATGTGTTGAACCAGAATCGATCAGAATAAACAACACATTTGAACCGTGCATAACCCGTACTTTCATAGTCCAATATTCCGAGACACCCGACATGGCCGACACTGAAATATGAGCCATTGCTCCCTCTGTATCCGTCACCATACAGTCCTCATCATCAGTTTCTTCATTAAACTCACATTCTGTAAAATATAAATTGACTTTCCGATGTGTTTGTTGATGTTCTCGAGACCATTTTTCATCACATTGAAAGCACAATCCTTTGGCCCTACGTTCCGCCTGCTGTTCCGGAGATAGATACTTGCGACCCAACTTGTTTCCCGTTTCCATTTTCCCAGTAGTCGTAATATCAGTAACCGGCTTAGGTAGCAGTCCTTTACTGTGACTGGAATCCATGGTTGCTCTGTGTGGTGTAATATTTGTGTAACTCTTCTGCGGATGAGCTTTTTCGTATAATTTTCCCAATGTTAAACACTGTCGAACGGAAGTCGGAGAGCACATTTTAATGTGCATTTGCGTGTCTAAGCGAAGACCGGCCAGATATGCACTCACTAAATACTCCTCGGATAAATCGAGACGAGCACGAATGAGATCAAACCGATGATGATATTCCATTATACCCTATGTTTCGCGCAAATCTTTAAGCTCAGCTATGGGATCATCAGTTCCATCACCAAACCGATCACACTACATATCTTTATAAGAAAACCACTCACAATTGTTGTTGATGTTCGTATGAATGTTAGCTTGATGCCATGTAGCCGCAACACCATCGAAATGAATTGTTGCTAATTTCGTTTTCAACTCAGGTGGTGTTTCATCTAATTCAAAAAATTGCTCAACTCGAAATAACCAATCACGCAACCCAGTACCGTTAAATCTTGGAAAATCAAATTTGGTTAGTCTTGTTAATGTCGAATAAGAGGTGCTCTGTTTTTCCGGATACCTGTTAATTGGGACTGCCGTCGGAGAAGACGAAGGCGGTTTAGTGCTCTGCAATTGCGCCAAAATTTCGGACTGCTGCTTCATCAAATCCGCTAATATCTTGGTAACATGATCATTGTTCTCAGTTATGGAAAGTTGTTGCGGAGCAATTGTTGTATTCTGGTAAGTAATCTTTTCTTCCATTGATCTTGTAAATTCATCAATCTGAGTCCTCAACCCGCCGATTTCATCACTGCCTGCAACAGAAGCCGAAGATCGTGTTTCCACACCTTTCACCATTGTTGCCAAGGAATGTACTGGCTCTTGATACCTTTGATAGAGGTTTCTTGTACTGTAAGTAACCTGATTAGGCAATACTTGATGAAGTAAAGACTAATTCAATCTCGAACAAAGATTTCGAAAAAGAGAAGAATGAAATCTTAGATTGCAAGATTAGAAAACGAATTTCAGAGTTACAGAAGAGTTGAGAGGTAGAAGATGAAGTAGAAGAAACAAACAACTGAATTAATTCATCTAAAAAATGTAAAAAATGAGTCTGTTTTATACTCCTGCTCAATTGTGATTGTATTTGTTTTAATCCTCTGCATGTAATGTCCACCTTAGCTATTATGTTCTTTTAACTCCAACAGATTCTGTTTTGATTTTGTCTGCATATATGTTTTTATGTATGCACTGTTTTTAAAAACTCTGTTCTATGATTTTAGCCATGATCATAAGAAAAAGGTTTTGCAGAATTTTTTATTTTCCTGACATCTATCATAAATAAATTTGGGCTTAGCCTGTTAAAAAGCCTCTTTAACGGCATCATTTACCTGATCAAAGAAACCGTCTAACACAAACCGGTTAACGTAAACCGTATCGCGCTACTCGGTTCGACGGAGAAAAAGAAGAAACGAGAACGGAGTCAAGCAACCAAAACAACTCATCGATCACCATCTCTTGAACGCATCGTCGGAAGAATCTTGCTTCCGACGAAAATTATCTGACCTCTCCTAATCATCTTCGTTTCCGCCGAACAAGGTTCGGTGCTAGATTCGAATCCACCAGAATCAATCTGAGAATCTTCGAATCTGGTTGAATCAGTGTTTTTCAAATGGCGGGGATCTTAAATAAACTGCGGAATCTAGATGCTTATCCTAAGATCAATGAAGATTTTTATAGCCGTACGTTATCCGGCGGCGTTATCACCCTCTTATCTTCCGTTGTTATGTTTCTTCTCTTCTTCTCAGAGCTCCGTACGTATCACATCTTAATCTCTCTTCCAGTTTTCATCAATTTGAAGCTAATCAGAATTCAAATCTATACAGGTTCGATTGTATTGATATTGATTTTGAAAAACTCTTGTGGTTGTTGTTTAGGTCTTTATCTTCATACCGTAACTGAGACGAAGCTTATAGTCGATACTTCAAGAGGAGAAACCTTACGTATCAACGTAATGTTATGCTTGATCTCTCCTAATTCAGGCTTATCCATTTTTGGATTAGATCTCTCATATGTTTCTTTGTTTTGCTGCAGTTCGATGTTACATTTCCTGCTTTAGCATGTTCGATTCTTAGTGTTGATGCTATGGACATTAGTGGAGAGCTGCATCTTGATGTGGTATGTTGAAGTTGTTTAGGTCACTGAGACTTGGTTTTTATTATTGAAACATGGTATAAGCTTTTTATATCTGTGAATTTACAGAAGCATGATATCATAAAGAGGAGATTAGACTCTCATGGTAATGTTATTGAAGCAAGACAAGATGGAATAGGCGCTACTAAGGTTTGATTCCGGTCCTTTTGGATTGCGTAATCTGTGATTTCTTTAATGGAAGATTGAAACTGTTTCGGCATGCTTGGATATAGCTTTAGACTTATGGTTAATTGAATAGATAAAGGCAAGAGCTGAAAGTGATTTGTTTTTGCAGATTGAAAAACCACTTCAGAAACATGGTGGCAGGCTGGAACATAATGAGACTTACTGTGGTTCTTGTTATGGGGCTCAAGCGGTAATTTTGTTATCTTTTTCTATCTGTGAATTGCATTTGGAGCACGGTTTCTCAAGTTCTTATTTGGATTTTACCCTTGATTGTTTAATGCTAGTCAAGAGGTGACAGTAGGTTAAACAAAAACAGATGTTGTTATGGATGTTATTATAATCTGTACAATATATACTTTATCATTTCAGGATAGTTGATGGTTATTTTTCGATCTGGCTTTCTTCTATCTTTGAGTTTTCATGTGACATATGTTATTTTTCCTTACAGGAAGAGCATGACTGCTGCAATTCCTGTGAAGATGTTCGTGAAGCATATAGAAAGAAAGGTTGGGGAGTTACAAATCCAGATTTGATTGACCAGGTGAGTTGATGAGAAATAGGTTCCTCACCAATCTAATACATAATATCTGTGTTTCATTGCGGTAGTAGCATGTTTAGTTTCTTGTTTCTTTCCCTTTCTTGTTCAGAAGCTTGTATGCAGTTTTTTTAATTAGGTCTTCACTTGCTAGGCTTAAACTGAAACATTTTATTTTCGAAATGTAAGCCGAAACACGATTCATTTGTCTGTATGTGATTCAGTGTAAACGAGAAGGTTTTTTACAAAGAGTAAAGGATGAAGAAGGTGAAGGATGTAATATCTACGGGTTCTTAGAAGTAAATAAAGTGGCTGGTAACTTCCACTTTGCTCCTGGGAAAAGCTTTCATCAAGCGGGTGTTCATGTTCATGATCTTCTTGCATTTCAAAAAGATAGTTTTAACGTAAGAAAAAAAAACTTGTCCTATTGACTTCATTTCAATTTGTTATACTTGTAATTTATATAATTCAATATCTCATGTCTCCTTACAGATAAGTCACAAGATCAATAGACTTAGTTATGGAGACTACTTTCCTGGTGTAGTTAATCCTCTTGACAAGTAAATAACCATTCTGGTCTAATCCATTTCGCACTCTGTTTATCTTGTCATGCTTTTTACCGTAATCGAAATTACAGAGTTGAGTGGAGTCAAGACACAGCTAATGCTATGTACCAATACTTTATCAAGGTTTGTTCCAAGACAATATGTTATGATGTTTGAGTTTTATCTTCAAATACTCTTGTTTATACTGTGTCTCTGCTTTTTTTTAAAAGGTTGTACCAACAGTATACACAGATATCAGAGGACACACAATTCAAACAAATCAGGTGATATATTTATTAGGTTTCAATAGGATTATCATCCTCTGTTGATCTTAAGTTAAAGCTAACACCTCGTCTGTTGGGTAGTTTTCGGTTACGGAACATGTGAAGAGCTCAGAAGCAGGTCAGCTACAATCTTTACCAGGAGTTTTCTTCTTCTATGATCTATCTCCAATCAAGGTTAGTGAGTGTTGTCGATGTTTTAAACTCTAATTATATTAAAAAAAGAAGAAGGTAAATTCATAATAATCAATAATACAAATGGAGTTGTTTTGGTAGGTAACATTTACAGAGGAACATATATCGTTCTTGCACTTCTTGACAAATGTTTGCGCCATTGTTGGAGGTATATATAGAACTCATAACAACTCAGTGATTGGTTGATTAATATGGAAATGAAACATGTAAAAAAATGGAACAGGTGTATTCACGGTGTCTGGGATAATAGATGCGTTTATATACCATGGTCAAAAAGCTATCAAGAAGAAGATGGAAATAGGTAAATTTAGCTGATCCTTTCTTTTTTAACTTTTTGGTTTACGGAATGGAGTCAAATGCGTCAAAATGTAACATCGTATATTTATTTAATTCTTTTTGTTTTTGTTAAGTTGAGTTACTATATAAGTATTATAATAAAATAAGATATTAAGGTCTAATTTTTAATGAAAATGAAAGAGATAAGTAACAATACAGCTGTGTGTTGTGCGTTACAATTATATCTTTTGACTTTTTGTCTAATTGAAGATAGGAGGATTATGGGTTTGAATCTTAGGTTTGGATTCAGTGAATGAGGAAAAAAACACGTTTTCTTTATTACAATCAAATGTGCATGAGTAACTAACCCCCATAACACTCTTGTCAGTTGTCACTCTCCATGAACGCTTTGATTTAAAAATATCATATTGTTAGTAACGTATGGTTGCTGCGAAAGTTACTTGGTAATGCTTGTAAGCTACACCAAGTTTCATGGTCAAACATCCAGAATCCAGAATCCAGAATCCAGAATCGTCCCACTATGACCCTAACCATTACTTTTATTGATTTTTTATATTAAATTAGATTTTTGCTTTTTTTGGATGCTTAAGCTGATTTTCATGGTGTGAATGTCAATAATACTGATACATTATTCTAGTTTGAATTATGTGACAATGCGATGACCTATACTTGATGTAATTGTCAATCATAATCATTTCTTTTTATGTGATCATGAGATTGAGGATGTTGTCGTTATACAATTCATGGTTTCTTGAAATTTTTACAAATTTAACATTGTTTTTTTGGGGTGATATGTGAAACACACATTGTTTCTTTTGTCTTGACCCTTTGGGTTTATCTTTTTGCAAATACCTTATTCCATAATCACATTCTCTTTTTTCTAAGTTTCCCCATGGAAAGAAATTTCAAAAAATACACTAATTTAATATCTATAAAAAGTTGTGAAATTTGACGTATTGTTTAAATCTAAGTCTAGTCTGAAAAAAGAGAAATCATAAGAATGAAGTAGTAGGATTAAATTTTAATCTTGTTCACCTAAAGTTTAGTTAACTTCCACTATTGTCTTTCTCTTTTGCCTTCTACTACTGGGATTTATTTATATCAAATATTAAGCTTGAAATTTACCAATTCAAACTTTATATGGTTTCTTTTTAGTCTAACTTACTTTTTAATCAAGCACAATGTCTTACCGCAGTAACCATAATATATTTATGTGTTGGACCTGTTCCTTGATAGCTGCGTTGTTTGTTTTGTAATCGCAGCAACTGGTCGCTATATATATTTTTAATATAATTTTCTGGAACAAGTATTATCACTAAAACAATGATATAGTCAAAGATGCTCACAAAAATTCACTCCTGTTAAAGAAAAAAGAGAAAGATTTAGCT
This sequence comes from Leavenworthia alabamica, assembly GCA_000411055.1. Classification (NCBI taxonomy): domain Eukaryota; kingdom Viridiplantae; phylum Streptophyta; class Magnoliopsida; order Brassicales; family Brassicaceae; genus Leavenworthia; species Leavenworthia alabamica. Next base: position 46,809 of record KE158734.1, on the reverse strand, counting down.
ATCCATAATTTTACACACTTGCATTACATTCATACAAAATGCTAAATTACAAATAATAAACACAATTACTTAATTAAGAACATAAATTTAAATAGAAAAAATACAAAAAATGTTAAAATGAATATTAATTTAATTATTTCACGATAATATTGAAGCCCAATCAATCTCATAAGAGGGACACTTTCCAAGCATGAAATTCTCATTCCAAGGCATCTCTGCCTCTTCACACATAT
>KE158734.1:15321-37877 GCA_000411055.1 Leavenworthia alabamica | reverse complement strand
TAGATGACATAGGAGGGTCGACCTAGTCGGGGTTTTGGTATGCGGTAGTCCGTGTAGGACTTGTATTTTTGGATACCGGAGATTGGTATCGTGTTATATAGTATTTATCTTCCGCATTACACATAGTGTTTATATATTATGTCTAATATGGTTTTTTAGAAAAGTTTTTAAAAAATTCGGTTTTACAGGTTTACGACGTAACCACAGGGAGTGATTGTGTCAATATATATATTGACAGTTGACACATGTACATATGAATGCTGTTATGTTTTTATATAAGAGAAAGGGTATAGTGTTTAGTTAAGTAATGAGAATGATAGTTTACTTCCAAATTGCTTATGCGATATGGCAAGATTTAGTTAAACATTTTCACATAAGCAATCTGTTCTTTGATCTATGGCTTGGAGTATGAGATTTTTCTTCTTAAGCAAAGGTCTATGGACTTAGAATCTTATTGTACTAGGAAAGCTAACTTATGGGAAGAATTAGCTAGTACTAAACCTATGGTTGTAGCTCAAAATGGTGATAGGCCTAAATGTTGTTGGCTGATCAAGAAACTAATAAGATTGTGCAATTCTGGTGTTCTTGATGAGATTGAATGATGAGTTTGCATCTATCAGAAATAATATTCTCAAACTACGACGCATTCAAGCCTTATGATATTTACAACATGTTAGATGAAGATAAAGGTGAATCATTCGTCTAGGACTCTCATTTTAGTGGAATCCCCATTTAATTTTTTTATTTTATATATATTAATATTTTATATTTTTATAAATTTTATAATGATAAATGTTAAACTTATATTTTTAAAATAAAAAAATAAAAAGATAATAATTCAAAAAGTATATCTAAAAAATAATTATAACTAAATCTTTATTAATATTCTTTTTCTCTTAATGATTCAATTTCTTTCTTTTTTCTTATTCTTCTCGTCTTCTCTATTTTTTTTTTAAATTGATTTCTCTAGTGGAGTAGCTCAGAGCTCTAAGTCAAAGCTCTAAAAAATAATTTTCTAAATTCTAATCTACCAATTAACTCATAATCTTATCTTCAGTAACAATTAAAAACATTAAATCTTAACAAATATTTCAGAAATCTCAACATATAAAACAAAATACAAACCACGACGCCAAAAAGAACAAAAAAATGATGAAAAAGTTGTGAGTTCTCTAAGTGACTCAATGTTAAGATTTTTCAAGCTAAAAACATCAATTTATGATGATTTAAAAGCATCATATATCAACGTTGAAACTTTTTCTAAAACATGGAGAGCAATCAAACATTGATGGAAATCATTTTTTCGTAGAGATCAATGTTTTAGCAGAAATTTTACCGGGTGAGATCACCAAAATTGTATAGGTATTGGACTTTTAAAAAAAGTTTGAAGGTTATTTATCCAAACATATGCATTGTTTATAAAGTGATGTTAACAGTTTCAGTTTTGGTATCTTCAGCGGAAATAAGCTTTTCAAAGTTAAAATTGATCAAATCGTACTTACGAAAGATTGAATGACTTGAAAATCTTGTCAATTAAAAAAATATAATTAAAGAACTTGACTATTCAAGTTTGATGGATGATTTGCTCAAAAAACTTCAAGAAAAATAATTTTTAAGTATTATCTTATTTTTAAAATTATTTGTAGATAATTTATATGTTTGTTACCGATTTTTTTATATATAAAACTACATTTTTATGTATGCTAGGGCCTCTATATTTTATTTGGCCTAAGGCCCCACAATCTCATATACCACACTGAATTAGTGGATGTAAAATAAAGCTGTATATATATAATTCTTGAGCATTTAGTGTTTAATTCAATCATAAATCAGTTTGGTTGTAATTGGTTTTGGTTATGAAAAGAATATGGCTAAATCTGGTGATGTGTTTCTGATTGCAACAAGCAAAGTCATATATTGGATCATTGTTATAAAGTTCATGGTTATCAACCTGGTTTGAAAACAAAATGGGACAAATTAATCTTTTAGTTCATTTCTTCTGTTTCTACAACCATGACTAGTACCGATTTTTTTGAGAAAATATTTGTCCAAAGATTAGTGTTCCATCAACTCATCTCCTTTTTTGGTTCCAAACTAGAGCCACATCCTTTTTTAAATGAAGCTTCTACTTCACTTGCAATGTTTTTAATAACATATATCCTCCCATATTTTGCTATACAATGGGCTAAATGAGAAGTTTTATTATACCAAATCAATAACTTGTACATTTTTGATATGGCATCATTCTCTTATATAGATCAAATACCCATCTCGACCAATTTCTTTCTCGAATTCGTAAGTTTAACATCAAAGGTTGGGACATCTATGTTATCAAAGATTGGAACGTCTTAAATAAACACTTTCTATATATATATATATACTCAGAAGAATAAAGCTTAAAGCCAGAGCCATTGTAAAGCTGTTCATTTTGTAAAGTAGAGATAATTGTCTTTTGTATCTCAAAACAATATTTCGAATAAAGTATTTGTCTTGGTTCACATCTGATAATGTTGTCAAGAAATCCAGAGATGAACCCCAAGAAATGGTTTACTTGACAATTTCACATCTTCTAAATAGATAAAAATGAAATAGAATACATTATTTCCAATCATAATGTGTTTTACATTTTTGTCATTTTGTGTGTGAGTTGTATCAAATAAGCTTCTGTCACTGAAGAACACAAGCAACTTCAAAAGACCATCTTTCTTGGAACACAAGCTAAACCTTTGAGATGAATCAACCCAACACCTTTCGTAGCTCATTCACCAGCTCTTCTCTTCTTGATGGCTCCACCTGCATCACACATATTCACATAAGCCTCAACAGTACTAAGTTTTCTCTATGGTTTGGTTTCATACCTTGTTTAGAAGATTGGCAAGTCCATGAGGTAGAGCTTGCAAATCCGAAGAATTCTCAATCTCTACAAGTTGATTCAGCAGTTTCTGTCCTCTTAACTCGCTCAGCTTCAACTCATAGTTACTTACATTGTCCTTCCATTTAAAGAACATTTGGTCATCTGTCCAAGCTTCTTCTCTCCCCTTTGCAATATCGGATTTGCAGAACCAGTCCTGAATCAAACACATTGCTGATTTATATGATAAGTTGTCTCCAGAAGCTTCTCTTACATTCTTCACAAGAGAGCTCTCAGCAATTCTTCTGAGAAGCCTTTTATAGAAGAAAGACCGCGAGCCATTCCATTCCACAACACTTTTGATCACTCCTTTTGTAACCATTCTCATGGAAGTATCATGAAGTTCAGCAAATTTGGTGGCGATTTGTATGTAAACCGGTAAAAGCTGGTTAATCCGAGCTTTAATCTGTTGCTGGAGAAGCTCCACATTTGTATAAGCCTCACTTTGCTTAGCATCTCGTAGGTTTGCTTTGAGACTGATTAGCTTAGGGTCTAACCTTCCCATGGACTCTAACAACTCTTTTCTTCTAAACTTAATCTCTATCATCCCTTCTGGCTCAAGCACGTTTCCACGAGCAGTTTCATCAGCATACATTTCGAGATAATCTGAATTTATATGACTATCAACAACAACCCAAGCTCCACCTCGCAACTCTCCCATCTTTGGGATGTATACAAACACTGGCTGCTGATATGTTCTCAGATTTTCTACTATAGTTGATCCAGCTTGAAGTATTCCTTCGAAAAGATCTCTCTGTCCACCTGAAAAACCTCTCCAGTTTGCTAAGATGAACAATGGAAGCTCTTCGCGGTTAAAATCCATGACAGCTTGAGCTGTCTTGGCTGCTGAATCTGGAAACCAGACCTGTCCTGCTTGCGGAACCACTCTTTCATGAGAATCAACCTGTCCAGGATCAGCTGGGATAGTCTGCATTACAGTCTGTGTCTCAACTGCAACTACACCTACAGGTATTCCCCCGAGCTTGGCTCTACCAGTCACTACTGTCCTTGCCCAGCCTTCAAGTGTCTCAATAAAGCTATTTTTATCAAAGATACCGCCAAGCCATTTACCGGTATTGTCCTTAATCCCAGCTATGGCAGCTCGTGGGTCGCAAGATTTCTCTGGGACGTACTCCACAGTTCTCTCCGGGGGATCTAAAGGAGCAACAACAGGAAGAGGACCACCCATGTAAGCAGGAATGTAACTCAGCCACTTGAGAATTGCTGATACGCCTTCAAGATCATCTGAGACTGTAAGATGAACAACACCATTTGTGCCCATGATTTTTGGGCCACCAAGTTGCATGTGAGAACTATAGACCTCACGCCCAAGAAGCTTGTTGAGGGTAGAAAAGCCGGTCAAGATGATTGGCTGGTCTAGTCTTTGTATACACCTCATGCCCAAGCGAGCAAGGTAAGCACCGATTCCAACCGTTCTTCCAGTAACGAATGTTAGAGTAAAAGTTTCGTTATACGCCTTTGAGTAAGCACTCGCTATTGCTCCACTTCCTGTTAAGTTCTCAACTCCAAGACCATCTTCGTTACCAACTATTGTATCAATCACCCACCTTGTTTCCCCACTAGGAAGCTTCAGTTCGTGCGCAATGACAGATGATCCAATCCTTGCATGGTCTTCAGGGCTTAGGTATATATACTGAAAACCACTATCAGAGGAAACTTCATCAGACCACCCAACCTTAAAACAGGCTTTAACTTCTTCAGCAACGCCGAGTCGAGCACCAGAATTTGCTGCCAAGTAAATCAAGGGAAGCTTTTTGGCACAAGCGAGTTCAGTCACAGCACGGAAAAACGCATCCTCTCTAGGACCAAAAGAACCAGCTTTGAATGTGACATCATTGGCAACTATGAGAAGTTTCCGACCCATAGGAAACTCGGGAGTCGACATCTCTAAGAACCAGGCCACCATTCCAAAGTCATTGAGACCAGGTGGTCTTTCAATCAGTGTAAGAGATGTACCTAAAGAAGCTTCAGGATTGGAGAATACAAGCTCTTCGACGTTGATCAGAGTACTCTTGCTTGGTTTCTTAACTCCCGGGTGTTGTGATGCCCACAACAGCTCCAATGCCGTCTCAAATGTCTGAAAAGGTAAGGAATAACATAAGTGGGCTAAGAAGACCCCAAAGAGTAAATCGATGTGAATCTTTTGTATTCAGTTACTTACCAAGGGGAAGTCATAGCAATAAGTACTCTTACTCCTCCTTGCGGCTAGACGTTTTCTATCAAGAGTATTCAGTGGTTTATATTGATCATTGATTGGGGTTCCATGCAAAGGCCCCTTCTTAGTTATTGATTGATAGATTAAACTGTTTGTCCCAGACGCTTCTACTTCTCGGTATATCTGAAACATCGATTAACAAAAAGGTCAAGTTGTGGAGATGTGTACTCTATGAATGGTTAACACAACAAAATATTTGTATTACATGGACAGTGCATGTACGGCCTGTTACATTTGCAACCACGACCCTCCAAGCACCATTTGCCAGTCCTGAGGATGCTAACCACAGTCGCACTTCCCACTCACACACACCCAAACTATGCATTATCACTCCAATAGACCTGTGTATCTCTTTTGCTGCTTCTTCTAAGATCATCTCAATTGTAGTTTCTTCATCATCTTCCGCATCCACTTCAATTCTCCTGTGAGTAACAAGTTAAATATTGTTTAAATTTTTTTTGACATATTGCAAACAATAACATTTAGAAGATACAGTCATAGAAACCTGGGGCAAGGCACAAGATCATCTATCTGCTGCTCATGTAGTATGCAAAGGAACATATGTGTATGGTCTGGTTTCATGGCAGCATTATGTGCATTCAGTTCCAGTTCTTCCATGGCATCCATCAAAGACCTCATAACGCATTTTGACATAGATGCCATGGACAACAGTGTTTGAGTAAGTTGCTTGTCTTGTTCTTTCTGCAGCATAAAACCATCGTCCATTGTAGCCTGTCGAACAAAAGATCTAAGAAACATCCTCTTGATTGGTATTGGCTTGTCCATAACAGTATACATATGCCATTGACGTTTTCGTGAAGGCGTATACTGGATATTTGAGTATCTTTTCAGCTTATACTGCATCAGAAAAAACAATAAACAATCATTAAAACAATATGAGATTCGCTAAAACACAAGATTTTCATTTGATCATCGTGTTCGTACCAACTCAAGGTATATGGACAGAGGAGGTTCAAGATGACGAAGCAATGGCTCTTCTTCATAATACTGTTTCTCTATTTTCCAATGGAACAAATGTCTCATTGGTGTTTGTCCTTCATCTCTCTGAATTATACAACTGATCACACTGACACCTGCAGAACAGAGGCTTGAACTCACTTCTTCATCTTTAAGAATTTTAGCCAGCTTGTTTACTATTTCCTGAGCTTGATCCTCGTCCCTACTGAGACAAACAAACAAGTAATGACAACATATTAGCTGCTTAAGCTTGGTTTAAACAGTCAGACTGTGTCAACTGTTAAGTACCTGTCCTGAAGCAGACTCATCTGATCGTTGATGCCCACAATAGCAATGTGCATTACATTGCCAGATTCATAGTTGTTGTGATTTGTTTCTGTCAATGCTGCACTTATTATGTTTGGCAGAAACTGTAGCGATTTGGTTATAACCATAGAGCCATATTTTTTCTTTCTAAGCTTATCAACCAATCCTTTCCTAGATGTCTTGTGATCATCAAAGCCAATGTTTTTACTTTCTATATACTCCTCTAGGAACTCCCAAGAAACAATAAGACCAGACCCGTGTCGCTGCATCCTCACGTTTTCTTTAACAAGGTAGGGCTAATGGCATGAATCAAATTAAAATAAAGTCAGAACTTTGAATAATAAGGGTGTGAAAGAAGGAACTCTTACATGATATAATCTGCGAATATAAGTCTCAACAACCCGTTGCTGAAGTGTGTGATCATTGTGGTCAAATAGCCCCACAAGAGCGTCTTCAACAGCTAAAGATGAGCTCACAAGATCTTCTATCCTTTCATTAATGGCACTTTTCCTCTGAGGTGTATCCATATTTTCTCCATCCTCTGTAAACATTTCTAAGTCTGAAAGACTTCTAGCAATGTTCGAACGAAGTTCACTTAATTTGGTCTTTTGGAGCAATTGACTCGCCTTGAGTACCAACTACACACAAAATGATCATCATCAGCTTACAAATGTCAAAAAAAAATCATAAGGAACCAAACACACCTCAGAGTAATTAGTATGGTTAAGTATTGAGAATCGGATAAGTGTATCTCTGTATGCATTAGGATTCGGGAAAATAAACTGCTCCATGAGTCGGAGAACAAGTTTGTTTTTGATGTTAATCCCCTGAAAAGAAGAACAAATGAGCATACCAGTTCAATGACATAGCGATGACGAAAATATAAACCTGGTGTGAGAGAACTATATCCACAATCTTGAATAAATCTTTCTTGTATTGCTGACGCATGCCTTCTATAACATCAGCCTATTAATGGAAAAAACAAAATGCTTATTAGACTCACAACATTAATGGTAACAACAAAACATAGCTATTGATCCATATATATTACTACCAGCATGTTATCATTGAATAATTCCTCTACTGATAGATACTCTTCAAAGAGGGAATGAACAATAACACGCGCATGAATTTCTTTACCACCTTCATAAGACTTCACAAGGCTCATCAATGGTTCAACGAGCCTTTCAAGGGCACCTCTCTCTTTCTCATCACAAGATGATAAATGAACCTGTTGCAAAGGACCAAAAGAAGACATTTCAGAGAGTAAAAACAGAACTGTAGGTAAAAAAAGAGTAGCTAATCACCTCAATAATGCCTTTTAAGAGTTTGGCAGGGAAATCTACGGTCACAGAGTTTTTGGAGATAATCTCACATTCCTTATACTTTGATTCTAGCTGATAAAGAATTTTATAATAAAAGTATTAGTAGAATTCAGACTCAAAAGAACAACCTGCAAAGGAAAACGGATAATGAATAGTATACAAGTGCTTACCATGTTCCTGAGATCTTTAGGTAAGCGTGTAGCAAGAACGGAAAAGCACTCTTGCCACTGAAGAAATGGGAGTTCAGGGTTGTCAAGGCAATTAAACAAGTCTTGAACAACCTTCAAGATATAGTCATAAGAGTCAGATAATCTAAAAAAAATCAGAACAAATAGGAAAAGCGAATCGTGTTTACCTCATCTACATTGTGCTCATAGCCGGCAAGAATCATACGAGCAGCATTTAAAGTTGCAGCACATCTCTGATGAACTTTACTAGAAACTGGTGCTGGAAGCCCTAACTTTGGGAAACATCCATGGAATGGTTCGGCCTTTCTTACAGCAGAAGGATCATCAAGATCAAGCTCGGCTATAAGTTCACCAGCCTATCAAAGGAAGGGTTAATCAGTCTCTCAACCACCAGTTTTTTTTAGCAATAAAGCGGCTTTTTACATGTATGGCTTGTCCTTCAGGCATTTTGAAATGGATAACTCCTGATGCAGGTGAAATAACTGGCATACACATCTTCATGACCTCAACTTCAGCATAAGGCATATCAGCATCAATACTGCTGTTATCTAAAACCAGATATCTCAGCAGCTTGCATGGAGTCTCAGCAATCAATTTTGAAGGATCATGATCATTCTGAATAAGGTAAAAAAAAAAAACAGATAACAACAAAAAGATATGTAGTAAGAAGGTACAACCGAAAGAAAGAAAATATTCATTTGAAACCTGAAGTAAACAAGTTCTTCCATCAATTAGAAGACGAGTTCCTGCTGCTTCTTCCTCTGCATATATCACATGGCTTTTACCGCCAAACTGCAATGACAAAAAAAGACAACTGATTCAAAAAGACACATGTGAGTTTCAGTTTTGTAGTATGAAAAGAAGGTAGAAAAACTTGCCTGCATCAACAAACCTCCATCATGTAGAGTGTGTATTTCTGCTACAACTTCTGAGTTGTTCATTCTTAACCTGTAGCTTTTTGATCCAACCCGGACCACATCAATCTAGAAACAGTTATATTCCGTTAGATTAGAATCAGTAACTTCATATTTATTGCAGAAGAAATGCAGACAATTAGAATACCGTATATTTACTTCCTTCAATATTCAGAGACACTTGAGAATGTACAAGAGATATATGCTGCAATTTAAGAGATAAAAAAGTAAGCTGCCAGATCATTACGAGGACAACAAAAGAGAAAGCTGATAATATTGAAATACCTTTGGTGGAATTTGCCCTTTCTCAAGATAACTAACATAATCTGAGACCACGGCAGTACTGGTCGATGATGCTTTCTGCGAAAATAAGATTATCTTGTCACCAGATAGAAATATTTACAAAAAAAATAGATCTCTGAGAATAGAGTGTGTCATACATAGAGAGCCCCGGCGATAACAGAGAGATACCATGGAGGTCTCTCTGTTCTGACCCGCATAGCAATCCTACTGTCCAACCAACCAGTGTGAATCTTGTTTTCGCGGTAATCAGAAGCCTGGTCAACGATTGAAATGATCTTTTAAGTATTAATTGTAAATACAGAGTGTAAACATTTGTGTGTAGGAAGAAGGAAAAGTATACATGTAGAAGGTCGATCGTGTAGTTAACATTAGTCTTAATCTCTCCACGGATTTGGATTTCTTTCAAACCAAGAACCATATTAGCAATCGCTACGGCTCTGGATTCTCCAAATGCAAAAATATGTCCTGAATAGTAGTTTCAGTTTGTTAAAATATGTCATAGCAGCCCAAATATTTTCATTTTAACTTACCAAACTGAGAATCTGAGAACTCATGGATGCCTCCACCAGACTGTAAACAAGTAGTCAAAATATTAAAGACACAAGAAGCCAAACATGTTAAATGACCGAGTATCTATTGATATGTCTACTACCTTAACAGAGAAGTAAGCCCACACATTTGGCTTGCTCTTAAAACTCAATTCCTGTTGCAAGTTCATACAAGAATGTTACTCAGACAGTTCCCTATGAATGAAATTTTAACTTTGCCATCACATTACCTGTACTTTACCGCTCGTTGGTTTGAATCCATCATCAGGATCCTCACTCGTCACACGTACAGCCACACAATGACCTTTTGGCCTTACAGATTCAGCTTTATCAAAATCAAAATGGGAGGCTACAACAGATGTTTTCCTCCAAGAATCATAACCTCCACCATGTTCTATACCATAGAACCGTCTTATCTCTACCAAATAAAAGCAAAAACAGTCAATACCAAGATTACATGTGTGCATGAACTAGAAGAGAAGCTGAAGAATAAGAATGCAGGACCATACCAGGGATTTGCCATAGAGGTATTCCCATCCCCACAGAAACTTGGGCTGCAGGAATATTTATCTCAGCAATCCACTCAGTTACAGGGTGCTCAACCTAATCAAGTCAAACAAGTCTTCAACTTTCAAGACTGAAAGCTTTCAGTAGAATCCAACACAAAAGCTGTAGTCTGAAACAAACCTGTAACCGAGGGTTAAGCTCTAAGAAGTAATACTTCCCAGTCTCCATGCTGTAGAGAAATTCAACGGTAGCAGCTCCTACATAGTTAACACTCTTAGCCAACCTTCTAGCTGCCTGCTCAAGTTTCTTCACGGTTTCTAGCGGAGCCACAGTAATTGGACCCTCCTCTATGATCTGTAATAAAAAACCATATATTAATATAATTCAAGCAATAATGACAAGTATCCAATAGATCATTCACTGTAGCTGAATCTCACGGCTGACTGCAGTATCGATAGTCACGCAAGTAATACAAATAAGAGGGCAGTGACTCATATTGCAATAACTGTTCTTATTCTTGATGATTGAGTAATAAAGAGAGCTATGATCAATTTATAAACCACTAACGAACCTTTTGGTGTCTTCTCTGGACGCTACAATCACGGCTATGCAATGCTGAAACATTTCCATATTGGTCACACAGCAGCTGCACCTCTAAATGCCGACTCTATACAAAAATATTATATATGCATTACTCTTAAGTTAATCCATTTTAAGAACTCAGTTATATAGATTATGTAACCATACCTCTGCAGCAAGCTTCATTATGAATATCGGCGAGCCAGGGACCTCACCTTGAACTTGATTGAATAAAGCCTTAACCTCATCAGCATTACGAACCTAAATAAATGAAACTAAACCAGAGTATAGTAATCAACTTAGTCTTACAGTTCAAAAGGCATATCTCTACACAAGCTAACCTTTCTAATCCCTTTACCGCCACCGCCCCATGATGCTTTGATCATTGCTGGATAACCAACAACTTCACAACTAGCAATCGCTTCTTCAGTTGTGTATACACAAGCTTGGCTATAGATCTCCTTGGGGATCATTACCGAGCTGCTATTTGGAGGTATTTTAACCTATAAAACATAATAACTTCATCAGTTTTTAACTTCACTAGTAAAACAAAATCAACAATTTACTTACATGAGAACCACTCCATGGCAGAGTAGGTACATCAGCAGCTTGCGCAATCAATGAGGAACCAATCTTATCCCCTAATGCTACCATTGAATCTGCTGTAGGACCAAGAAATATAATTCCTTTTGCCTTTAAAGCATCAGGTAATTCAGGGTCTTCAGATGCATGACCCTAACCAGGCCACACTGCATCCACACGCGTTACCTCAGCCATCTACACAGCATTTTAGACAATGATGAATAAAGAACAACTCCACACAACAAAGCATATTAGTAGTTTCCGAAGTTTTCATTTTACCTCTACAATAAGCTGCACATTTGCATAATTGTTATTGTTGGTTCCTCCAGGAACCTCCAAAAACTGGTCAGCGATTCTGATATGCTCGGCATTGATCCTCATGTCTTCAGGGGTTGCCAGGGCAACTAATGATATAGCTTTTTCCGTGCCAAATGTTTCGTAAGCCCATTCTCTGATACTTCGTATAAACTTCACAGCAGCCATTCCATTAGTAGCAACCAAAATACTATGGATTGGTCTCTTCCCTCCAAGTGCTTTACAGAACTCATCAACTTCAGACACTTTGGTTGCATCTTTTTTACCTGGTATTGCAGTACTTTGATTCCCATTAATAGAGCCAGCCATTAAAAGTGTCCTTTGAGCTTCAGATATATCTGTAAAAACAGCCATAAGCAGACATAATGAATCAATTTTAATGGCAGAAATGCAAAGATAGAAAGCAACCATGACTCCACAAGGAGATCGGATCAAGGCTTTTTGGATTGTTTGTTGCAAAACAAACCAGAGGAAACTGTTGTTTGTTCCGAGAAAATATGTTTTTGTGAAGTGAAGCCATGTTAAAGGTTCTCATTCTACTTCCCAGCTTGACTGTTGCTGGAAAATATCTGGCCATGGTACTTGAACTTGTGATCCATGGAGAAACATTGGTAAGTCTAATCGGATTAGAACCTCCTCCATTACCAGTTGAACAAGAAACCAAAGCTCGCATCTCCATTTACTCTCAAAACTTGGTGACCAAGCCAAATAAATTTCCAAGATCAGTAAACATATCAACTGTGTTAGGTTTTACTAAGCTTATTATAATAACAAAATTTGAGATATAACTTTGTGACCAAGCCAGATGTTATTAGTCAAAGTTAGGACAGTTAAACACCAGTAATATTCGCCTTAAAAAGATCTTTAATTAATTCTACATTTTTGGAATGATATCTACGTTTTTGAAAATGATTACTGTCACCTTCTCCATTGTTATGAGGCGCCGTAAGATTCTTCTCTCATCTTCCACTCTTGTTTTTCCACTCACTGAGTCAGCCATTGTATTACTATGCTTTAAAGCTTCAGATATATATGACATTGATACCATTAAAATGACTTGAAAGAACATAACAGAGAGACTATTCAAGCAAATCAGGTTTCAGTTACTAAATTTAACAAACAAAAGATGTATCATAGTAGCAAAAAGCAATTATCAAAACTAAAGATCTTGCAAGTTAAAAAACATCATTTTTTTTTGTAATTGTTATTCAGAAAGTAAAATAAAATCAAAAAGCTCAAAACTTTAACGAACCCAGCTCGTAAAAAATATAAAATTACAAACACAATTACCAAAATTCCTAAATTGAACAACCATAGTATAACATTACGAATTTTTTAACTAAATAATCAAAAGTTCAAAACACGCAAGTACCAAAATCAAAGCCAAAAGACAAACATTTAAAACTAGGGATACAAAATTTGAATAAAGATGAATCTAAAAATCATCTCAAAAGCATCAGAATTTAGAAGTTTACCTAATGAATAGTAATGAGTGAGAAAGATAAGGGTTTAAAGAGGGAAGGTGAGAAAAGAAAAGAAGCGTTTAGGTTGAGTAAGAAGAAGAAGAAGAAGCATGAGTAGCTTTAGAGCCGCCCAGTGTTCTGTAGTCGGACTGTTCTGTCTGTTCATGAATTGACAGAGTTAGATTGATCACCACAACTACAAGCATGCTGGATAAACGAGTATCTTAAAAATATGTATGGTGATGACAAATCATCTAATGGGACGTATACGGTTTCACTAAGAATAACATAAGCATGCATTTTATTTAGTTGTTCTTGTTGTTTTTCTTCGAATGATGGTTTGCTCATATACTTGTTGACTTTTGAAATAATTAGACCTCTCAGACCCTCATCGTAAAAACTCAAAAGCTAAGATTTGAGAGATGAACAAGGTCAAACAAATTCTCCGACCTAAGATTTGACAGAGTTAGGCTACATTTTGCAGTTCGGAAGAATAAGCATAAATGGCATAACAAGATGAATATGAAACAGTATAAATCTCAATCTAGAAACCTCCTTTAGAGATTCTAAGAAATAGTAAATCAAAGCCTAGAAATCAACTACTAGAATAGAATAGAATAGAATAGAAGAGTTAGATTCGAAGAACAGAGATTCATAGTGATTATGATGGATGATGATGATGGTGGGTACTGAGTAGAGAGAAAAGAGGTTGAAGAAGATAATATTTGATCGATTATGATTCTCATCAAATGGATAAAAATAAAATAATACATATAATGTTTCTAAACCAAGAAGACAAACCAATATATTTAATTAAAATTACTAAACCAGAAATTAAGATAACTAAACCAATATAATGGTTTATCCTGTTACAGAATAATACAATTAACAAAACAAACATGATCAAATAGCTTTATCATACGCAACACATCACTTGCAGTGATTAAAAAACGAGAATATAAGCTCTGTCTAGAGTCTACTCTATGTGACCTGTTAGACAGTTTTGATTGAAATCAACCTTTTGATGAGTTTGCATAGTTGACCTAATAGTTCAGTCATATCAGTTAACAATGGGTAAAACCCAAAATAGTTTGAAACACTTCATTAACCACAAGGGGTTTAGAAACCAAAGAAACCTATAAAATTTCTTCAAGTATCTTTCTCAAGTGTGACAATTCTCAGCAAAACACAATACTTAAAGTTGGGAAAGAGAACAAAATGATAATGAACACAAATCACTGGTCTCCAGGAAGTGACTTGATAATGTCAGAATCACCTAAAAAGTTAAAAAAAAAAAAATCAAGATTTAACATTGTATATATAAGACTAGTCTTAAAGATATTGAACTATACAAGAGTGTGTTACCTGGATCAACTATGCTAAGGCAAGACACACGAAAGTATTTACCACAAGCAGTACCCAGATCAACATTATCTACAATTACAAGACATCCTCACATAATGAAACACTTGTTCATATATTACAAATGTGTTGAAGAAGCTTTTACAACTTACTTCCATTGTAATGATGAACTCCAACTTTAGCAAGCATAGCATAGTATTCAATCTCAGATCTTCTCAATGGTGGACAATTGCTAGAGATCAATATCAATTTACCTATACAATCAAAGAAACTACAATCATATTATACAAATAAATTAACGAAACAACGAACATGAAGATGTTTATTTTTTAACCTTTGGAGGTACGAAGTGATTTGAGAACAGATTTGTAACCAAGAGTGTATTTACCACTCTTCATTACTAAAGCTAATCTACTGTTGATTCCTTCATGAGACTTCTTCTGCAAGTTTATATAACATATTATAACTGTGATTCGTATGATTCTTTCAATGGATTTTGATTCAGAGATCGAGGAAAGTTATACCGTTTTTTTAGCTGCAACCATCTTCTTTGCCTGATTAGTGATAGTTTTTGGAAAAAACAAAGATGGAGGAATTAGAATTCGATGAGGATCTAACTGAGAATAGTGAGAAAGTTTTACCTTGGTTGGGTTTGGGTGAGGGTGGCGCAAAATGAGAAGTGAGCAAATGAAGGAGACGATCGAGGAAGGAACCTTAGGGTTTTTGAGAGTCAATTAATTCACACTAATTGGGCTTTAAGAAAGATGGGCTTTATTTGTATTGCTTGTATTTTTGGATAATCAATCATACCTTTATTACTGTGATTCTGTGAAATAACCCATTAAAATCCACTCCTAACCTCTGGTTCATTTAGAAGATGTTATTGAAACATTTTGAAACATTTTTTGTGATAGTATGGAAGTTAAAATGTATACACAAACTGAAACATTTTTTTTTTTGGCAGATTTTTTCAGGTAGCATTGCAGTCATAGTAAATTTAAGATATCGGAGGATTAAGTGTAACACAAATTTATGCAAGATGTGGTGGAGAAGTAGAGATAATATATCATGCGATGTCCACCAACCTTATAAGTTTGGTTACTTTCCAGGGTTAGGACTATGTCAGAAATCTTTCCCAAAGCATTCGTATTCTCATGCTTGAATTAGTTGATGTCTTTCCAACGAGATCAACCCGAGAGAAACTCATACTCATAAATTATTTGGTATATATAGAAAACAAGAAATAGTAAAATATTTAATAACACGGAACTGGATACAAGAAGACGGTCAGTTTAGCAGAATCAGAAGGTTTATCTTGGGAAAAATCAAAGAATGAACTGAGCGAGAAAAACCGCTTAAACAGAGAAGAGGGGGTCGAGAATGGTGAGTTAATGAGACCATATGGGAACTTGATCTATTATTTTATAGATGGATCGTGGAAGGGTTCGGAAGTATATTCGGGTTTAGGATGGATAGCCAAATCTAGCATACATGAGGTAAAATGGATGGGGTAAGAAATATACATAGTAATTTATCATCTCTTCATGTAGAAGTGGAAGCGGTACCATGGACAATCCGATGATTGCTTTCCTTAGGTGAAACCTGAAGTCAGATTCTTCACAGACTGCGGCGATCTTATGAAGATGCTATAAAATCCAGAAGATCGGCCAATGTACTCACTATTCATTGAAAAAATTATAAGGACAAGAGGATGTTACAAATCATTTTCTATCGAATGGATCCCAAGAGAACAAAATGAAAAAACCAGATAGACTTGCTAGGAGTGCTATAATTCTACCTATTCTAGTGAGCTACATGAGTTATGAACAGCCTTGGCTTATAATTTAGTTTCTTACCTCTGTTGTCAAAAAATTTATTGCATTGATTTTTATTTGATTTTAAATTTTTAATGAATTAAAAGTTGGAGTTATTCTTAAATTTAATTAGTGTATCTCAATGAATTCTTAAGATTCAAACATGTATTTTTAAATAGATTGCTAAGTTTTCTTGATAATTTGTATGGATTAACTTGTATTTAGAAATTTGAAATCATTGAAAATAATACAACTACCCTAAGATTTTCAAAATAATTATAATAAAAAAACTTTTATATGAAAAAAATATCAGTAAATATCAATATAGTAAAATCATCTTGAAAAACACTAAAAACTTTCTCAGTTTATCTAGTTTTCATTATTAATGGCATCTCTCTCTATTGTTTAAGTCATTGTTTATCTCCGTATATTTCTAATTTTTCTTTTTTGATCTTTTGTTTTACAGCATTTTTCACCATTTTGAAAATCATCAAATGGTATGTTGTTTTCGATTTTTCTCGTGTGTATCTTCTTAAATAGAAAATTCATCGGACCAACAATGTTTCCAAAGAAAATTATGTACGACTCCACAAACCAATACTATTTTTGCTTTTGAACAGAGGTGGATCTAGGAAGCGAGGAGGTGGGGCAGCTGCCCCCCATAACTTTTCCAAATTTCCCTTATATTCTTAAGAAAATTTAAAATTGCCCCTCCTAAATTTTTTAAAACTTGCACGGTTGCCCCTCCTAAAATTTTCTTCTGGATCCGCCCCTGCTTTTGAATATAAGATCGCTAGCCATATGTTGTTGTTTCACTATTGAAGCAGAATACTCCGTGTTTTACAACAAATACATTGTTATTGATTCAAATAAAGAATATGAATCTCTGAGTACAAATAAATAAAGCATTCAATTTATTAAAAGGACTAGGTTTAGAGCCACGCTAAACATGGTTTTTTTTTGTAATATAATTTTTATCAAATTAATGTGATTATTAATATTTATTATATAAATTATAGAAAATCAATAATTTATAAATAATATAAAAATTATATATATATAATTATTATTGATTTAAAGAAAATATTTGTATATATGTTATTAATCTATAATAAATTAAATTTTATACTTTGCTGACATAAAAATATAAAATTTACATATTTGTTTTTGATATAAAATTATATAGAATCTGAAAACCAAATAATGTCATTCTGAATGACGAATAAACTTTATTATCTTCTTTTTCTATAGATTAGTTAAATTATTAATTCAAATAAATATTTTATATAACTCGACTCTTTAATTATTCTCTATAATTTAAAGTCATTATATTTTTGATCATATTTATCTTATATATATTAGTCTACAGGAATATTAAAATTTAATATCACTGTTTTTTGCAAAATCATAGTCTGTTAAATATAGACCTACAAATACAAAAGTAATATAAGTATACACTTTTAAAAACATATATCTTGTTTCATAAAAATATTTGAAAGTGAATCCCAATAAAAACAATTCTTCTCCTTTTTCTTGTTCTTCTTCTTAAATAAAGTGTTTGATTTGTGTGTGAATGTAAATTGTATATAACTTATTTATATGTAAAACTACTATTTTAAAAATTAGAAACTTTTTGTTATGTAAATTTTCTTTTACTTCCTCTATTTTCAGTAAGTAACTAAAAATTAAAACTAAACTTTTTCTTATATTAATAATTTTAATTTATTTATGCATTGAAAATTATAAATTTACTTAACAAAATTTTATACTACCAACTTTAACTTATTTTAATGAAGTGACAACTATAAATATGTTATTTTTCTTGCACTACGAACTTTAATTTATTATTTTATGTCAAAAATTGTAAATTTTCTATTTTTATATTATCAACTTTTATTATTTTGAACTATTATCATTTGTAAATTTTCTTTATTTATATTTTACATATATTAGTTTTATATTTAATAAATTTATTTATTCAATATGTTTACGTAGATTACATGTGATTTAAGGAAATATAACAATTCAAGTTTATATATATTTTGAAAAAATAGTTTTTACATTTTTATAAAATGGCATGGACAAATATATTCGAGTTTTTTAATCTTATATGGACAGCCTTAGAAGCTTACAGTTTCAACTTTTATATAATATAGATTCGACATGATCAAGCTTCTTTTTTTTTGGACAATGAAATAATGATCTTTCATTCATTTAATCGGTTACATAGTAGATGAGTCTGTCGATGTACCCGATACAAACAAAATAACTAAAAACATAGCACAACAAAGATTTAAAGATAGAGATACAAGCTCTCTAGAGCTTGATAGGTCGTCAGGAGAAATATTAGAACTATCCATCACAACAAATATGAGAGAAACATTCTTCCACCTTAAATCCTCAACTGACTTCATGGTGATCCACAAATGGTAATTTGAAACATATTTGATACCTCTGTAAAGACATAAATGACTACCTTCTCCTACCCAAAAAAGGATGGAGGCATAAAATGTGGGGAACAAGAGCTGGAGGACCACATCGATAGATCTCTCTCGGCCCTGGCGAGAGGAGGTTTGAAAGGACAACCATTATAGATAATCCATAAGGGTGTAGTGACTTATCCAGCTGAGAGACATCATTGGTCAACGATGGATGGCACTTGAGAGTTGCATTTGCCAGATTTGGACAAGATATCCGTTCAAACAACTTCTTGTTGTCAAACTCTTGCGGGAATGGAGTCCTCAGCCATTCAAGCCAACAAAGCATAATCTCGAAGAATATTGGAGAGCGAATCGGTTTGGGCGGATCAGGGTTACAGCCAGGTGGAAATGAACACCAACTGTAGCAGATTTTTCAATATTGAATATTCAACCAATACACATGACAAAACAAAGTTTTTAAGACAATGGACCTGGCTTTTAAGGTAATTCAGATTGGGGCATCACCATTGGCCCAAGTAAAAGATACAGCTTTTATGGACAAAGTCTCAAGCGAACTGGCAACTGGGCCTTGATATTGTTGGCCCGCTAGGGAAAACCCTAGTAGACCTTCTCCTGAAACTCTGAGAAGCCGGCATTAACTAGGCGGTGGTGGACTCCATAAGTCGACTAGCCATCGGTGAATAGATTCTGGCGAGGGGCTATGACTGCAGGCAAGGTCTGAGTCATTGAGAACTAGACCGTAGACTCGAGATTCGATCTTCCAGAAAAATCTTTGGGCTTTACCCGAGACAAGTTTAAAAACGGAGGCATCTCGTCCGAGATCTGGTAAGGATGAGGTCAAGCATACATCCGATGGATTCGGTGCCAGAAGAGGAAAACTTTTTCTGTTTATGAAGCTTTGACACTCGCGACTGAGACATAAGCTCAGATCTCTCGACCTCCGAAACAGCACGAGCGATGGAGATCTGTGCGAATCAGTGGTAGAGGAAGGTGATTTTGGAATACCAAAACTGTCGCCGGAGAAACGACTGGGACCTTTGAAGCTTTGCGTGAAGTGAAGAGGATCTCCAACCACCATTTGAAAATGAGATGGTGGACTGGTGGTCGGGAAGGCGGGATAGAGGTGAGCTTTACTTAAAATAAACAGAACAAAGAAGAAGAATTACCAACGAAAGAAACATAGTCCGACGCCGACAAGATAAAGCGTCGCCGTCGCCGGAAAGGAATTGGCTTTGGGCTGTCTTGATAGTCGCGCCTGGGAGAGAATCGATTATGACTTTACAAATAAGTTTCCTTTGATCAAGCTTCTAAAATGGGAGAGTTTACCACCAATTTTTAATTCCCTACATCGTCCTGAGCACATTGGTCAGTTATTGTTTTGTTCGGTTACCTTAAGTTATGGGTTTATAACTCAAAACTAATTGGCAATGAATGGATTGATCCATAATTTTTATATCTTAGTGAAAAAATTTATATAACTTTCTATGTGAGATATTTATCCCTAATATATCATATTGTAGCTCCAAACATTGTAGCGCCAAGAGATTAGGCTTCACAATTCAACATGAGCAAACATTTCATTGAGAAAATAAACTCTTTCTCGACTCTTTATTAAATCAAATAAAAACATACAAACATATTTATAATGAAAACAAGAAGATAAGCAAAACAAAGATAAGATTACAAAATGAAACTGAAGCAAAAGCAGACTCAAATCACACAAAAAGCTCAAGAAGTTGCTTAAACGAGGAATATAGAAGACGCATGCTTTGCATCATAAAATACAAAGTCTGGAGTGATCATAGAATGTTGCAGTCAGGACCTCTATCCATTTGAGCTTGCATAACCTTTTGCATATTTTCTCCCATCAAGTTCATCATTCCTTGCATTTCATCATGAAATCTACTCTCATCAGCTTTTTCTCTTAGCTCAAATAGCTTCTGTTGTGCCTCCAAAGCCAATCTCATATCTTTTTCCATCTAAACAAAACAATCAGATTTTTCTTTAATCTCCACTTATATCTAACAAAGAGTTAGGGTTTATAATACCATTGCTGCCATTGAGTTAAGGTTCTGTTGATTTATTAGCATCATCTCCTTCAACAATTCTTCATATTTATCGTCCGAATGTCCTTTGTCAGCTAGATCCTCTTTTTCTTTCTTGTGTCTTTCATTTTCTTCCTAATGAGTGATACCATTTGATTTCAGTAATTAAAACACTCATATATATGGGGAAAAGATGGAAAACTATATAATTTTAACCTTTATCTTAAGGTACATCTCTTCGGTATATGCTTTATTATTGTTATGCTTTCTGACCAAGTCGATATTGGTGATAAGGTCATGGACTTGCTTTGCCTTTTTCGCCTCATCCTTAGTTTTGTTTTCAAACACGACCTTTCTTTGATCACACGCTACAAGAAGTTTCTGAAACCACAAAAATACAATTTATAAGTCTGAATACGTCGATCTGATCAAAGTATTAGGAACAGATATCCCACATCAGAAGTTAGACAAAAGATCTCACTAATATATAAAAGATATGACTAATCTACTTATTGCTAATTAATTTTAAGTTAGAAATTCATAATCTAATTTAAAGTACCAACCTTTAGGAAGTCGGGGCAACCATCCAAATAGTCATCAATTGATTGCCCATCATCTTCTAACTCATCTCCGGCCGTGAAAACAACGATGAGATAATCAACAATGTTAGACCCGAAAAGAACTTCCAAAGTACTAAGAACCACCTCTTCTTCTTTTGTCATTCGATTCCTAACCGTTAAAACTAAGAGTACAGCATGCAATCCTCCTTTAGCTAGATGTAGACAGTTGATGATTTCTTTACTGATGTAGTCAGCTGATGATGTCAAATCAAATAGACCTGCACACCATCCCACTCCACATTATTAACCATTTACATACAAATCAGGGTAAGGCTTAAGTTTACAGAGGATTTATTAGTTATAGAATTTTTAAAGACTTAAAATTCTTAAAGAATATTAATGTTATTAAATTAAGAGTAAGAATAATGTTTATCTTTTTTAACTTCAAAATCTTTTTTTATTCAATTTTATGCCATAAAATAAATGATTTAATATGCAAAGACAAGGTACCTGGAGTATCAATGACATTAAGTTTTAGGCCTCCTGGTATCTCAACTATAGCAGATTTGCATTCCATTGTAACACCAGTTGCATGTGATTTTGATTCAAACTCTTTTCTTCCAATGATACTGTTTCCGGTGGCGCTTTTGCCGTTCCCTGTACGTCCGACTAAGACTATGTTTTCCATCGTAAGTGACTCATCAGCCATGTCTTCCGTTACCCTTTAAGTTATTACATAAAAAGTAACTTAATTATTAGCTTATCCAATCAAAGTAACAACGTTGACTAACAAGTTCTTATTAATGAATAGATTCAACGATTTTAGATGTTCTATGCAATATATATATATAATTAATATACTAAAAGATGTCTTTAACAAAAATTAAACCTAAATATATCTTTAACTGTGGAAGCACCCTTGACCTAGTGGTTAAGGGTTTAAAGGTTTCTACATCAGGTCTGGGGTTCGAAACCCAGAGAACGCAGTTATTACAGATTAAAGGATGTAAAGGCTTTCCAGAGGTTCAGATGTGCGCAGATAGTATCGTCCGTCGTGGTCTCGTGTTGCGGGGAGAGCTTGTCCATCAGAAGGGATGTCGTACCTGCAGAACCGTCCGTCGAAGATACGAGTGTTGTGGGGAGAGCTTATCCATCATGGGGATGTCGTATATTCAGAAC
>ASXC01015627.1:0-16794 GCA_000411055.1 Leavenworthia alabamica | reverse complement strand
TGGCCAAGAGTGAATAAAGTTGGTGTGTTGCCACCTCCTTGGAGAAAATCCAATCCTGGGAGGCCAAAAAATCATGATAGAAGGAAAAGTTTGTTTGAAATTGGGTCCTCTTCAAGTAATATTGTTTTATCTCACAGAAACAGAGTAATGACATGCTCAAACTGTAAAGAAGAAGGGCACAATAAACAAGGATACAAGAATCCAAGTGTTGAAAATGCTCCAAAAAGACAAAGAGGTCGACCAAGAAAAACCAGGTTTAATTTTTAAATTTGATGATTTTGTGTTTGTGGAATAATGATAACACGAATGAATGATTATAACATGATCAAATGATTGTCATGTTTGGCCAAGGTGCATCATCTCAAGCTGAATCAACTCAAGACGCAACAAGTCAAGGTACACCATCTAAAGTTGCACCATCTCAAGCTGCACCAACTAATCATGCCTCAACTCAGCCAGCACAAACTCAATCATCACAAACTGTAGGTGAGGGACTAGGCCCAGGAGGACAAGGTGGACTAGAAGCCTGAAGTGCATGGTTTAATTGTTCACGCTAGGTTTGTTATGAACATTATGTGTGGTTTGTGTTAAGTTTCAGTTTCAGTTTATGAATATGATGTGTGGTTGTGTTAAGTTCCAGTTTCAATTTATGAACATGATGTGTGGTTGTATTATTTTCAATTTGGATTGTTATGTATGGTTTTCAATTTGAATTGTTATGTATGATTTGTGTTTGGATTGTTATCAACAAAACACCAAATGTGTACAAATACCAAATGTATTCAAACACCAAATGTCTACAATTGTTAGATTTAATCAACATAACAACACAAAACCAAGTCAACATAACACAAAACCAACATCATTGTTATGAAACAAAACCACACAAAACCAAGACTACATAACAACACAAAACCACACATAGTTATGAAACAAAACAACACAAAACCAAGCCTACATAACAACACAAAACCACACATAGTTATGAAACAAAGCCACACAAAACCAAGACAACATAACAACATAAAACCACACAAAACCACACTTTGAGCTTATGAATCTCCAATTTTCTGACAATTAATTCCTTCTTAATTCCTCCTTAAGTTCTAATAACATATCTTTAAACTCATTTGCTTCAATTTTTGCTTTCATAATCTCATTTTCCATAATGCATCTTCAACTTCTTCAAGCACAACATCTTCAACCCATTTGAATAAGTGAACATGATGCACAAATCAAATCAAATCAATTCAACTTATAACCAAGCACACTACTAACAAATCAACATATTTACACTCTTTCTCTAAATTTCTTTCTTTCACATAACTGGTCACAAAATTTGAATTCAAATGTATAAACAAATGGAATCAGACAAATGGAAGATTAAGAACTTACATCTCTTTTCTTCGTCCAAGTGTTAGCATCTCTTTTACTTACACAGCGGAAGAATGGTCGTCCAGGATTTTCCTGAGTCTTAGCGGTGAATATGGTGATTTCCGAGCCACAATTACACTTGCTAGAAATACCACGTTCTGTGATTGATCCAGATGAGACAGAACTAGAACTCGTAGCTTCAATTCTTGAAATTTCTATGAATTCTAGGGTTTGAGTTTGATTTCTAATTTGGGAATTTTAGAGATAGAAGGTCGAAATTGACTTTTAAACCAGCGTCGTTTTTAATTAACATTGGTATTAACGGAGGATTAACGCTGTAAAAAACTGTCTTTAATCAACTTAACGACGAAGTTAATTTGGCCAGGTCAACAAAAGTTTCTCATTTAATATATGGTCAACGGAAAACATGAGGATTAAAATGGCGCAAAACGAGTTCAGTGTTTAAACTTCCAAAATTTGAAAGTTCACGAATTATATGACATTTTTCCCGTTAACGTGCCAAATCCAACGTTTTCAGTTCACTAACGTCTTCATGTTTTTTTTCTCGACACGTCTTCATGTTCATTTAGAACAAAAAATAAATAACACCAAATCCTTTCGAAAATATACAAAGAGCTAAATTACTATTGTATGGTTTATCAAAAAAAAAGAACTAATTACTTTTTGAAAATTTATTACGATTATGGTAAAAAGAACATCAGAATCATCAGCCACTGGAAATTGATCGTTCCCCAGAATAGGTTAAAGATATGAGACCAGCTTAGGATAGATTCAAACAGTTATGTCGGAAACCAAGTATAGACAAAATTATTAGAAAGATAGAATATGGATACATTTCATACACAAATAGGACCATAACCCACGTGAAGATAGGAAATATAAATATCAAAGGGATATTTATTATTTATTATCTTATCCATCATGTGTCATTGTGGGTTTGAGTGTGTGGTGGCCGCTTAATTTCTCCTATTTTCTAAATTGACCCATTTTTATTCTTGTCCATTTTAGTATATTACTTGATACATATTGGTTCATAAAAATTTATTGTAGAGAGAAAGTTATATATCAATAATCTAATCATTGTTTCTTAATTTATATTAAAACTATTATTTAGCCCGTGTTTATGCACCGAAAATATTCATAGGTTTCAATTTTAAAATAATTATACTGATATGTATAATGTAAAAAATATTAATTACTTTATTTTTAGATAATAACTATTAGTTCAAATAATTTATTTTCAAAAATATTAATTTATTTTTATAATTTTGCACAAACCAAAAAAACAATAGCAATTTTTGTAAAGAATTCAATAGATACAATTTTCTAATTTGGTTTAAAAAATTAGCTATATGAAAGTTTTAAAAATTTACAGTACTATTGCAATATAATTTTTCAAAACAAAAACATAGATAAACAATTATTTTGGTGATATTAATGATTTTCTATTTTACTTTCGGATAAAACACACATAGAAAAATAATTTGGATTAGTAGGCATAAGATGTGTCATTTGTATAAGTTTTTATCCAAAAATTTTACAAAAAAATTTTATAAACAAAATTTAGAAAAACAAGAATTTTTTATAAAAAAATACAGAAAATAAGTAAGAAACCAAACAAATATAAAAATATGACGGAAATTAGAAGATAAATTTACCTTTTATCTTCATCTCATTACTCAGAAAAACTTCGTCAACATCAATGGAGAAATAAATAGTAAAATATGAAATATTGTTATTTTGAAAATAAAATTGTAGAAAAATAAAATTTGAAAGTAAATATAAGAGAGAAATTAGAAATGGTAGAATTAAAAAAATTCTAAAAGATTAAAAAAATGGAGATACATATGTGGTGTCATGGTGGAGTTAAAAAAACTGTTGACAACACTAAAATACATCAGTTTTTGTACTGGATAAAATTATATAGATGTTCTGGGGAAGAAAAAATGGAAAGTGGATATAGTAGATAAAACTATTTAAAATAAAAATAAATAGTTTTTTAATTTTCAGATAGAAAATAAAATGTATAAAAATATTGTAGATTTTTTGCGTTGTGATAAGTAGATTTATAGCTTATGTTCAAAAGATAAATGTATCAGATTTTTTTTAATTACTGCAAAATTAGTAGATACATGTGGCGCTTAGATTCTAAAAATTAAACACTGTAATTATTATAGATTTAAGACTGTAGTTCGATTAAAGTGGAGAAGAAAAATTTAAAACACTATATTTGTTATAGTGTAAACTTTCTTAAAAACAAAATAAAAAAAATAAAAAATTTAGAAACTGTAATTAGAAGTATAAAATCAAAATGATAAAATGAAACAAAATAAATTAGTTAAATCGAAATTGTGAGAAAATTAGCTAAAATGTAGGATGATTTTTAGGAGCTATATATTTTTAATTTTAAAGAAATAATAATTATTTATTTTATATAGAAAATTTAAAAAATTATGAAGTTGCCACTTAGTATTTTGCTAAGGTGTCAATAGGACAATGTTGCAGTTTTTTTTATATTACTTGTAAATTAGTATAATTAAATATTAAAACATAGATCGAGATCTGCTGCGGATGGACAGTCCGAGTGGATCATACAGACGTTGGAGGATCTGCTGCGGATATGTGTACTTGATTGAGGCGGACATTGGGCAGATCATTTAGGTCTTGTGGAGTTTATGTACAATAACAGCTACCAGGCGAATATTGGCATGACACCGTACGAGGCGTTGTATGGTAAACCATGTAAGACTCTGTTATGTTGGACCCATGTGGGGGAGCGGAGTGTATTGGGAGCTGATTTTGTACGGAAGACTTCTGAAAAGGTCGAGACGATTCGTGCGAGTCTGAGAGAGGCTCAGGACCGCCAAAAAAGCTACGCGGATCGGCGTAGATGTGATTTGGAGTTTCAGGTCGGAGATTTAGTATACCTGAAACTGACGATGTTACGTGGTCCAGGCAGATCCATTACCGAAACTAAATTGAGTCCGAAGTATATGGGACCAGTTCAATTTGCCCACCCTTAAAAATACCAAACATAGGAGAGAATCCATCAAATCATATGAGTTCGAGACACTTCAATACGCCACCTAATTATGATCCACATATACCACAAAAAGTTATCATTACTGAGAGAGTTAATTCCTAAGATGATAAGATCATCATCATTCACACATAACACAAAGTGATAAGATCGAGCCAAGTACCTCCTGATTTCCGACAAATCTCGTGGTTTTATACTTAGAATTTGTGGTTAAACCGTTACCTTCATATTATTCATATATACCAAAAAAAAACCTCGAACACATTTATTTATAAGTTAAATATTATGTACATAATAAGTATAAAAGAGATTTTTAAATATGTTTCTTCTTTTTATCAACTTTTATGAATATGAAAACAATTGTGAGCAACTAATAAGATATAACGACGATATCGTCGTAGTCGGTTAACTTAGCATTGCGATAAAATTTTAAGAATTTTGATATTGTCGTTATAACCTACGAATAAAAATAAACCGCTACATCCCTTATTGGGCCTAAGCCCATCTCATAATTTACTTGATAGTTGTGGGCCTTTTAGGCTTTGTGAAACAAAATGGAGCTCAGTTTAATCTGAGAGTTGTCATCTTCACCGTGTCTGCAAGCTTTAGCCGCATCGACGACGATTCACATCTTCTCTCTTAGACACACTGTTGATATTTTATTTTAAATCGAAGAACTATAGTTTCTAGTCTATTTTTTTTTAAGTTGTGATTGGTTTCACTTAGGGTTTCGATTTGAATTTGAACCTCTTCGATTTAGGGTTCGTAATTTTCAGTTGATTGTTCATAGTAGAAGAGTTCAACGATGTACAACGGAATAGGGTTACAGACAGCTAGAGGATCAGGAACTAATGGTTACGTTCAAACGAATAAGTTCTTTGTGAGGCCTAGGAATGGTGGTAAGCCTGTTAATGGTGGAAAAGGGTTTGAAGATGATCAAGGTACTGCTGGTTTATCTAAGAAACCTAACAAAGATATCCTTGAGCATGATCGTAAACGTCAGATTCATCTTAAGCTTGCTATTCTTGAGGATAAGCTTGCTGATCAAGGTTATTCTGATGATGAAATTGCTCAGAAGCTTGATGAAGCTAGAGTGAATCTTGAAGCTGCTGCTGCTGCTTCTGAAGAGAGTGATGTGCTTGGTGAATCTAAGGTTTCTGATACTCAATCTCATCAGGTTGCTGCAAGGAAAGAGAAGCAGATTGAAGCGTTTAGGGCTGCGCTGGGTTTGCCTGATCAACAAGTGGCTGAAGAGGGTTTGATTGATGATGAGCCAGTGGGAGAGGCTTATGAAGGTAGACTGAAAGAGAGGCGGGAACATTCTTTTTTGGACCGAGATAGTGGAAGGAAGAGAGATGAGGATGTAGATGAGAAAGATAAGGGTAAAGAAAGCAAGAAGCAGAAGGGTGATGATGATGATGTGAATGAAGTGAAGTCTCTGAAGAAAAAAGAGAGCAAGAAGAGAAGACATGGTCGTGACTGCAGAAGGCGCTCTAAGAAGAAGACAAAGGGGCGTAAACAAGAAAGTGAAAGTGACTCTAGCAGCTCAGATTCTGAATCTGACTCTGACAGTGAAGATAGAAAGAAGAGAAGAAGGAAGGCTACAAAGAAACGCAGAAGAAGTGTCTCGTTTGAATCTGAAGATAGTGATGATAGCAAGGAAATTACAAAGTCACACAAAAAGAGTCGACCCTCCAACCGATCTGGTTCTATAGAAGTAAGAGACAAACGTGATGAACAAAGAAGAGCCGGACGAAAGAGGCATGATTCTGATATTAGCGAGCCTGAGTCTGAGGATAATAAACAACGACTGTACAAGAAAGAAGAAGCTTACCATGAAGGACGGAAGCAGATTAGAGACGAGGAAGACATGGAGTTCAATCATATAAAGGACATGTATAGAGGTGATTCTGGTGGCAAGAAAGCTGCAAGAGACTCTGATAACAGTGAGACTGAATATAAGAAGAAGAAGCAACTGCGCAGTAAAGTAGAAGTTTACAGTGAAGGAGTAAGCCAGAAAAGAGATGAGAAAGAGGATGTGTCCAAGCATGGCAAGGACATTTATAGAAGTGGTTCTCGTGGCAAGAAAGTTGCAAGAGACACAGATGACAGTGAGAGTGAGTATGAAAAGAAGAGACAGCTGAAGGATGAAGAAAACTACCAAAGAGGAAGGAAGCACAAAAGGGAGGAAGATGATGAGGATTATAATGATAATGGGAGAGATACGTATAGAGGAGATGATGAGGATGGCTACAATAAGCATAAGATGGATAGGTATAGTGGTCGAGCCATGGATGAAGAAGACTATAAGCATGGGAGAGATAGGTACAGAGGCGATAAGGAGGACAGGTACAAAGGTGATGGAAGCCGAAGATATTGAAACAGTAAGCAGAGAGGACTCAAACTAAGAGATTTTTCCTATGAGGTTGATAGTTTTGTTTTCATCTCTCTGTGTCTTCTTAAGTTTCTCAAATGTTTTGTGAACAGTCTTGTGGTATGTTAGTCTTCAACAACAATATCCTCATATAAAACTAGAGATTCAGCATTGAACCCTTTAACTCATGTTTACTGTTTGTGCATGAAACTTAAAACATCCCCTAATTACCACCAATTTAGTATGCTACATAAGTCCATAGACTTGGAATAAAAGAATTTAACCCGTAAGCCTTTGAACCAACTCAGCTGAGATCATCATATACTTTGCAAAGTACCAAAAACTCAGCTACAAAGCAACCTTAACATCTTGACCACATTCTCTGTAAACCTTGCTTTATAACCTAGCAACAAAAATTGGAGAAACAGTAAACAAAAGATTCGTCACCAAAACATGACTTCTCGATTCGGTAATGATCACTAGTTTCTGCTTATATGGTCGGTCATTAAACAATCCCTTTGGCCACAATGTGTTTAGAATTAAGTAAACAATCTTCCAGAAAAAAATAGTTGTGAGTGACATAGCTCATAGCTGTCACATTAAGCTTTGCTTAGTGGACTCTCTTGTCAAAATGAAATCAACCGCTTCCTCGACGGTGTCAACTACCTGAAGAAGTTTTACATGAACATTAACTTGTGGGAAATAGTAATAAGCTTCTAAAGTTTATCTGATGGTGCTCTCTACTTACCAG
The DNA here is from genome assembly GCA_000411055.1 of Leavenworthia alabamica. Lineage (NCBI taxonomy): Eukaryota > Viridiplantae > Streptophyta > Magnoliopsida > Brassicales > Brassicaceae > Leavenworthia > Leavenworthia alabamica. The sequence continues at coordinate 9,234 of ASXC01015627.1, read as the reverse complement.
ATCAGCAGCAAACTCAGCATGATTATCTTTCCCTTTAAAAACTCCGGTTCTTGTCAAGATTGAGAACCAAGGAGTCCCAGCCTGTCACATTGATTTATGTTCACCAGATTACTAATGGTCTAATGTAAAGATTAGAGGAATGTTTTGTGGCGAGATGACCAATTCTAGTATGAGAGAAAAACGCTAAAAAAAAAACCTGTTGTGCGCCTCTGATGTCGATTTTAGGGTTGTCTCCGATCATATATAGTGTCCTGAAGGTGTGACTACCTTGGTTTGAATGGGAATGAGTGGATGTAGCGATTTCTTTCAGAACATCTTTTGCGTTCTGGAACACGAATGGATTTGGTTTCCCAAAAGATGTGTACTCCAGAGGGTTATCATGGATTCTGCATATATATAATCTAAACTCAGGGAAGACTGAATAGAAAAAAATCAGGGAAGAAATATCACATTTATTATGATGCCTTATAAGACCAGTTGCTATCATATGGAAGGAGTGTGCTTGATTTTGGCTATTACCTGTTGAAGATGGATTCTAACGCGATTCTAAAAGCTCCCATGCCAAGACGTTCAGTAGGAAACGCAGTCTAACTAATGCACAAAATATATAAGTATCTCAGATGAGAAGTCAAAAGAAATGGAGAAGTAACGGATGAGAATCATCAGAACCTGGTAGTCTAAATCGTCGTTGGCAAAGTACAAATGTGGTTGAGGTCCAATTTCTTTCCCAGGAAGTCCTCCAGTTCGTAAAATGTCACAAAGAACCTGATCAAAAGCATTAATTAGTATTCACTGTAAGCCTTTTTTTAAGAAGCTCTGCTGTCCAAGCAAAAAATAAGAGAAATCTACCACCAGAACCATTTTAAAATGTGGTTTATTTTACTCTTGCTATACATTATCGTGAAGCCAGTGATTCGTAAATACACAGGGAAACTGTGTTTTGACGTGTACTTAATATAATGTATGCTTATAAAAATTATTGGCACCAACTGTGAATGAAAATAACCTGTACGAGATAAGTTTATTATAATGTGTGTGAAGCAGGTCTTTTTATGAAAATTATGTAATTTGAAGAGCAGAGGGGAATGAGAAACCTGAATATCTCGGCTCCAATCAACTGGATCACTAACTATAAATGCTGCCTGAACTCTCTGGGATAGAACATTTTCTCTTGATCTAGGCTCCTTCTTACCATCTTGCCCAATCATCCATTTCTTATATGGAGCCAAGGGATCAATGTTGTCAAAGTAAGAGGCATATTCGTCCATTGAAATAACGTTTCTGAAAATCCATGCACTTATATAAACCACCTCAACAAAAGTAGTTTGAAGCAAAAACAAACGAAAAAATCAGAAAATTCAAGAAAGAGTCCTGAGCTTACTTGAAACCATAATTAGACATCACCGCAGCAGGTTCCCCCTTTCCGGCAGCAACAACGAGCTCATTTCCAAACCTGGTCCAAGTCAAGGGATAAAGGTGCATCCTTATTAAAATTGGTTGCAAAGTCAATGTCATATGTGATTTGATTATTCATGTTGCAACCCACTATACTACTTGTAAACCTTGATACTCCAACTGTTGACCAATGTGTGTTCTTATATTTGAGGTAAAAATGTAAAACAAGTAGAGAACTTACCTATTTATTAGCTTACGGAAAGGTGAATGTCCTTGTACCACCTGTAACACAAACATAGCAAAGAGAGTGTATCAAACGAGCTACCTACAGTTACTGAAACAAACTTGGTAATTTGCTCTAACAAGTAACATCTATAGAAAGAAAAGTGAAGTGACAAGGTTATCAACCTGCAATGGAGAAATATGAACACCTAATAACTGACTCATCTCAGAGGCCCGTTTAGATTCAGGTAAGCCACCACCTGTCATAAACCAGTGAAAATCTCCAGATGAGAAAAAAAAGGCCACAGAAGAATAATTGATGTTATATAACTAATTTGTTCACTCCTTAGAGTATAACTAAAGGCTCACCATTAGTCAAGAATATAAAAGGTATCTTCAAAGCACCTGCAAAATAACCCACAAGAAACTTCAAACTCATCATAACCCAAATACAACTATACACACATAAATCTAGCACAGGTACATTGATAACACACAAAACTCACTATACTAGAAGTTTCGATGAAACAATTAACCAAGGAGAGAAAAAAAAAAAATTGCAAACCGATATCATCGTAGAGTCGCCGGAGCGCGCCAGGAGAGCCACCAACGGGGGAGGAACCAAGAAGAATGACGCCATCAATATCGAATGCAATACCATAAGACGAGGAGCTGTGATTTTGAAAAAAAATAAGAATCAGGCAATGAACAAATGAATGATCAGCCGGAGATGATTCACATGAAGGAACGTAAGAGGAGAACTTACGGATTTGGATTTGATTCCGATGAGAGGTTACAGAAGGAACGAGATGTTGATCGGAGATAAAAATCTCGCCGCCGCAGCGAATTTCTCGCGAATATTCGAAGATGATTCATTTTGTTTACTTGACTGACTGATTTGGAAGCGGACGGCGAAGAATAAGATTGGTTGAAAAATTAAAATACTCTTTAAAGTTTAAACCCATAGCTTCTGTTTTCTACGACATTTGACCTCAAACCATGGATAAATTTCATTTTCATCCTTTAAATTCAAATAAAAAACATATGATATATATACAAAATCAAAATAAAGGACTTAATTAAGTAGCCAAAAAGTAATCAAAATTGAATTTTAACCTTAATTAAACAATTAACGAATTTCATATAAACGGCACATCTAATAGATAAAGATCAAAGAAACATTAATCTTCTTTTTTTTACATTAATTTGGTTTTACAAATGTACAAAATTATTAACCCAAACTTTATATATACAGATTCATTATTTAATTTACAACAACAACAATATTATATAAACACATATTCAAAAGAAACAAAATCTATCATATATACAACATGATGAGACGAATCTGAGGAAACGATCATCTTCTCAGCGAGAAAGAGATTATCGCGGAAGATGAATCGAGCAAGAAGATCAGTCAGATCAGCGTCAGCAATCGGAATTAGCCTTCCCCTCCGTTGTTCTGGGTGGATGATCCGAACAGATCACGAACAATCATGATCTTGATTTGGCCTCTACTCGGAGGTGGCGCCGCAGCAATGGAAATCGTTGATCCGAGTAGATCACGGACGATCATGGCCTTGATACGGCCTCTCTTAGGAGGAACGGCTTGTTCATCTCTGCCTGAGCTGTTAGGAGACGGGAACTCCATAGTTGCAAAGCTTTAATAGAAATAAGAGTAGAGCTAATTAGAGATGAGTAACGAAACGTTAACGTAGAGAGAGTATAAATAGAGAGGATTATGCCAAAATGACCTCCTCTGATTTCTATTGTAGTCTGGATGACCCTTTCTTCCCCAAATGGTTATACAGATCCGATAAAAAACAATTAAGGTCATTTTAGCAAATTGACGAACAAAACGAGATACGTCAGATTTAGGGAGGAAGCTTTTTAAGGGTAATTTGGTAAATAAAAGGAAATGCATAACTAATTAACATGTGGGATTTAATAAGTCGGTTACAAAATGTTCTAGAGACCTAGTGGACTTAGCAGTCGAAACGCGTACTGAGTTAGTTGATTATTTATATTTTTATATAAACATTTTTTTTTTTTTGGTTTTAATAAACATTTTTTTTTCATTCTGTCTAATGTCATAATCATAAAGTGCTCATCTAAAGAAAATTTGAGAACCCAATCTATAACATGTACGTATTAAAAGTCTTATGATACGCGCAACTCTGATGTTAAGCAAATTTAAATATTTACAGAGGAAAATAAATAAATTTGACTATTTTAAATAAATTTAAATATGATACGCGCAACTCTGATGTCATATAACATGTATGTATTATATGACAATTTTAAATATTTACAGAGGAAAATAAATAAATTTGACTATTTTAAATNTGACTATTTTAAATAAATTTAAATATGATACGCGCAACTCTGATGTCATATAACATGTATGTATTATATGACAATTTTAAATATTTACAGAGGAAAATAAATAAATTTGACTATTTTAAATAAATTTAAATATGATACGCGCAACTCTGATGTCATATAACATGTATGTATTATATGACAATTTTAAATATTTACAGAGGAAAATAAATAAATTTGACTAGTTAATACTGAGGTTAAGCAAATTTATTATAACGTTATCTTTTTAGGTGTTCGTAATTAATTCTCCTAATATGTATTACAAAATATATTTTACAAGGTCTCAAAAATCTTATTTTCTTATGTGGTATATGATGCATTTTTTATATTAAAGCCATGTTTGTTTCATCATTTATACGAATAAATTGATGTTTGTTTAGTCACAAAAAATGTTTTTTTTGGATGATCTAATTTGGACTATTTGGATGAAAATGATTCATCTAAAAAATATCAAATTAATATTTAATTAATTTTAGTTTAATTTTTATAAATATTGATATATTTATTTGATATTATATTTTATATTATTTTTTACAAAAACTAAAATTTCAGAGTTTTGGCATAAAATACATAATTATGAAATGATGAAAAAAATAATGGAATTTTGATAATTTGATATTTTTTTTTTGTAAAAAAATTATGATTTTGTAAAACTTTTGCCAAAAATTGAGATTTTACCTATTGAAAGAATACGAGATTTAATAGTTTTCGTATAATTATAATTTTGTGTTTTCTTCTGCAATAATCAAAATTTTACGGTTTTGGATCAAATATAATTTTGCACTTTTTTGTCAAAATTAATATTTTATAGTTTTAGTGAAAATATAATTTTGAGATTTAGAATATTGACATGAAAATAAAATTTAGCAGTTTTTTGTAAAATAAATATTTTATATTTAATATACAAATTTGAGATTTAGTGATTTTTAATGGAAAAGTATGATTATACAGTGTTTTTTTCAAAACATAGATTTTATCGTTTTGAAATAAATACACATTTTATTGTTTTAACTTCAAAAAGTTCATCAATAAAACATAAAAAAATCAATAACAACAAAAATTAATATTTCAATGAACTATTAAAATAAATTATTTGAAATATATTCATTGAAATATAACATTCAATAAAATCTGGTAATATAAACAAACAAAATTTAAAATGAAGTATTTAAATGTAAATGCTGAATGGAGAACAAATAGGTCATAAGTTTTCGGACGGACAATAATTTTTTGTGATTAAAAAAAATTAACAAAATAATAATTTTATATTTTGATCATATAAAATATATTTAAATTTTGTTTGTTTGGTTATTTGTGTATGTTTTTTTTATTTAATGGATGTATGTTTTTATATGTATAGTTTTCTTAAAATATTTTTATATTGTATATAAATACTTTTCTCAAATTATTTTTTATTTGTGGCGTTTTATTAGGGGTGTATTATCTAAAATTTGCACTGATATTTAGGTTTTTTAAAAGTTTTTAAAATGGTATGCAATTTAAAAGCAAAAAATATAATACATTATTTGATATGTTATTAATTTGATTTTTTTCAGTTGGATACGATTCTAATCAAAAATATTATATTGTTCAAAAAATCGGTTTAGAATGATTTTTTTGTTTAGTTCAAATTAAAATATATTTTTCTCTTATATATAAAGAAAAATTATTTAAAACATAATAAAATATAGTTTAGTTTTTAGATTTTGTATTTTGTTCGGTTCATTTCTTTTTGAAATGAAACCAAATATTCTGTAATGAACGTTATTATATTTTATAATATATTTTTGTTATTTATTAAACTCGGACTTAGACACCATTCTATAAAAGTAATAGCATAAAACATATTTAGTATGTGAAATTGCATAATCCACATAAAACAACTTATATATATTTTTCAATGTTGTACAGATAGACAGATAAAAATCTGATGAAACTATAATTATTTTGTGAACTTTAGAAAGATTGCTCTCAACAAATTAAAAATCTATCTTAATTTATAATTCATGCTTCTACTTTTTAAAGCATTCACCATTTTTCATATAAGTTTTATTAATATCTTTAAATTTACCAAAATAATATATTAAATTATAAACTATATTGTAGTTTGATTTAATATAACATCAATATTTACTTTCAATTTTTAATGAGTAATTCTTTCTAATACCATCATTTATAGATTATGAGATCAAATTACATTATTTTTTATAATTAGACATAAATAATATTTATATTGAAATTATATTTTTAATTTATGTTAGGGTTGAGTATTTAGTGGTTGAGTTTAGTTTTTTTATTGTTTGGGTTGAATATTTAGTGGTTGAGTTTATTATTTATTGTTTAGATTTTATGTAATTTCTCCAAAATATAATCTAATTTTTAATTCAATTGAATTATTAAATAATAATTTTATCTTAAATTAATTTTAATAGTATTTATGGAAGTTAAACTTAATGTCGTGGTGTTTAAGAGAATTGTCTATTTTTAATTTGTCATCTTTGTTTTTTTTCATCTATTATAATATTTTTAAAAAGATTTCTCATCTCATTTTTGTAATAAATTGTAGAATATAAGAATTAAATGTATTATTTTTTTAATTAACGGTGGGGTGGTCGTGTGGAAGAAGATGATATAATTTTCCTACTTTAAAAATCTCTAAATATTTTATTTTTATTCTTTTAATTATTGTTTAATCTAAATCATTTTCGTATAATTTGGAATAAGCAATTTAGAGTTCATATAAAGTAGATGTAATATCTGTTTATGTTATGTAACTCAATACTTTTAAATAAAATTTGAGTTTTTTGAAATTGAAAATATAGATGAATAATGAAATAAAAGGTTTGAATAGAAAATATAGTTAATTGTGGTGCAAACAGATCTCTTTAACTTTATTAATATAGATGTATGAAACATTTTTTTACAGTATATTTTCAACATATTACAAAGTGTGTACATAATTATTTAAAATCTCGCTTTTTCCACAGTGAAACGATCAAAGCAATCGAGTCTGAAATTTGTGCCCGATCACAATCTTGATATGTCCTCTTCTTGGAGGAAGCCATTGCTTGGGTTATATAAGATCCCTAGTTATTTGGTTCGATTTGTTCGGTTTACCTCGTTTTGTTCGGTTTTAGGTAAATAAATTGATTGGAATTTTTTTTATTTTTAATTCAGTTTTCGGATTGGTTCGATTTGAATAATATTCGATTTATTCGGTTAACCGAATAATAGTCAAAAATAATATTTCGGTTCGGTTTATTCGGTGTAAAATTAAACCGAATAAATGGAAAAAACCGAATAAACCAAACCGAAAGATGAATTTTCATATTTATTCAGTTTATTTGGGTCAATCGGATTGAATTCGAAATTTTTTTTTATCTAAAACCAAACCAAACAAATCAAAAACCGAACCGAACCGAAAAACCGATATTCTTTTGATTTTATTTCGAAACTAATTTTTGAAAACAAAAAAACCGAACAATATAAACTGAATGTTCATGGGTCTGGGAGATTATTTAGATTAAATATATAAATAAGAGATATATGAGAGATGGAGACAAAGAGTGTGAGGTGATAAGTATAACTGAATAATTGAAAACTTTTTTCATATAAATATTAAATATTACATATGAGTTCTGTCTTGGTTTTCCCTTGGTGACCAAGTAAATACTTTTTTTTAGTTGCTTCAATGTTTGGTTAGTATCTGTAAGAACGTGTGAGAGAAGCAGAAGGGCATATTTGGAATGTTCTTGTATGTAAATTTGTAAGACTATTTACAATCCATGGCTTAAAAGTCTTACAATTAAATGTTTGTATATTACCTAGATTCACATATGTAATTATTTTATGGATTGTTAATATTTTTGTGTTTTTAAAATTTTCACATCTATTATTTAAATTTAATTATTTTATAATAAAGTAACTAAATTATATATTACTTTTGTACTAAAATTAATTATTTTTCATATTTAATAAATATATACTGTATTTATTTCTTATGATTTAAGCACACAAATATTTTTTTATATAAAATAGATACTAACAGTAACCATTTAAATATTTAAAAATTTTACTAACTATTCTCTTAAATACCATTAAATTTAGTTTATATTACATAAACACCACTAAAATTGATTTAAGACAAAATTACCACTTGATAATTTATTTAAATTAGAATTAAACTTTATTTTAAGAAAATTATATAAATTCGAATCGATACATACTAAACTCAAACACTATATATTAAACTCTAACCTTAAATATTAAATTTTAATCTATAAATCAGAATTTTAAATCATAAATAATAAATACTAAACTCAAACATTAAATACTAAACTCTAACAATAAATACTAAACTCTAACCCCTAAATAATAAATATTAAACTCAAACATTAAATATTAAATTCTAACATTAAAAAAATATACTTTTTATGAAAAATTATAATTTTTAATAAAAATAAATTGTTAATAAAAAATGCTATTTTTGTCCAAATAAAAAATTAATGTAATTTTGTCCAACAAAATATATTTGATAGTATTAGAATGAATTACTCATTAATTTATATGTGTTTTGAAACACCCCAACCCGATTCTCTAGACTCAAAACCACTAAATTTAAATTTTTTTTTATAAACCAACCGATAATCCCATACTTATCGGTTCTAGATTCCGAATTATCCTACTAAAAAAATTACTAAGTCTTTAAACTTCATTAAATAAACAATAAATGCAACATACTCAAAATATTAATTCTCAAATTATACCTAGTCACAACTAGGTTCTCAAACATGACTCAAAAATCAAATATAAAACTCAACAACCGGTATATCACTGCCTCCCAGCTGCTGTACCACGAGCTCAACATCAAGACTTTTCTTTTCCTTTACCTGCGCACACGAAACGGTGCTATCAGTTAATAAAACATACTGAGTGGAGAATCCTCCCGTCTACCGGGTTCTTTGTAGACGAAAGCGATTGGTTCCCAAAATCATTTAACTCAATGTTCTCAATAACTCAAATTCTCAAATTTTTGTTTTTAATTACTCAATTCTCAAATTTTCTCAAGTTATGTTTACTCAAATGTGTGACAACCGGTAATCACTCAGAAAACCCGATTATCACACTGATCACCTGTGATGAACGGATGCTGACTCATACCACCCGACATCACATGATCACGAGAAACCGGCGCCCACTCAGTGCACTCGGTTCTCCGTCTAGCCCGTCAGTTCA
>ASXC01015619.1:0-42251 GCA_000411055.1 Leavenworthia alabamica | reverse complement strand
AAAAAAAAAAAAAAACGTTCCGACAAGACAACATAGTCAGAGATTCATATTCGAATTCAGACAGAACAAAACTAAAACAAATCACATCAGACTGAAAAAAAAATCAAAGAACATTAACATTTCTTATAATCAAGCAACAATGTAAGAGATTCCATAGGAAAAAATATCAGATCTTGAAGATACCCAGAAACAAAATTAAGGTCCACATAGAAAATTCCGACATGTTTTAACATTTTCTTCTGGAAACCAACAAGCAGATTCAATAGATCTGGGGAAGACAGAGCTAGATCTAAGGTAACAGAACCTGACTCAAAGCACAACTCCAACAAAATTGGAAAAAATGCGGGGAACAGTACACATATGACCCATTGTAAAGTTTCGAAAATGGAAGATAAAGAGAAAGATAGAGACATGGTGGTGGTAATGTTAAGATAGAAGAAATGTATTAGGAAAGAGAAAACTTACATGAGATGGGTTAAACAAACAAACGACTCTTTTAAGGGAATTTTATGGAGAGAGATATTTGGGAAAGAGAAGGGGATGATGATGATAAGAGAGGAGAGAGAATATTTTTATGAAGATAAGAAAAAAAAGAAAGAGAAACGTTTTTTTATTATTTTATTAGGATTGAGTTGAGTAGCCAAGAATTTTCTTGATAAGTATAATTTAGAATACAATATATATTATCAGGTGATGATGATAATCAGTGTCGTGTATTTGGAATTAATTTTACCCCATGAAATTAACTTAACTCCACCTGTAACTAATTCTGTGAAATAAAATCTTACATGTGATTAGATTTTCCGATAAAAGAGCAACAAAGACACGACTATGTAAAAAGTAAGAGAACTTTGATATTTTATTAGATACAAAGAAACTCAAATAGAACATATTCAAAGGTGTTATCGTCTTTTACAATAAGTAAAATATATAGAAAAGGAAGGATACAAGTAATTTTAATATCTGTAGAGCCCAAAATAAAGAGAGAAGAAAATAAACCAGACATTGTCTTTGTGTCTATCTTCTTTCTAATAACCTATCTCTTTATCTTCTTTGTTCTAGCAAAATTCGTAAGGAGGTAGAAGAAGAAACGTAAGGAGATTTGTGTAAAGACTTCTTACTCGCATTTAATCGACCGGTAAATGTGACGGACGAACAGGAGTGCTGCGCGGAAGCCTACTGTTCCGAGCATTAAGAAGAATCCATAGCAAATGCAAGCCATGTATCCAAAGAAAAACGAAGTTTGCATAAAACCTGACATGTCTGATCTAGCGTAGTAATAGTATAAGCAGTATGCGTAGATAAACAAACCAGTCGATCCACCGCATAGGAATGATCTGCAAGTAGAGAAATATTTGTAGACTCAGTCTCACAGTTCTGTAGTGATCAGAGAAATATAATGAAGCTGATGAATTTAACTAACCTCCACCACCATTGGTGATCTTCTGCAGCGAGTTGGAAGTAAGTCAAAGCCACGGTTATAAAAGCAGTGACAATGATGAGGATTATAAAAACGATGAACAGGATGCTGTAGATGGTGTAGATCCTGTGACCCCAGACACTAGCGAAAATGTAGTAAAGCTCGATGTAGATGGCACTGAAAGGAAGAAAACCAGCCATAGCCATCTGAGGAATAGCACTTCTGTACCAAGGAAGTGGTGGAATCTCACGGGGATATTTGGTTGTTCGGCATGGTGCTTGGAACTCTGCTTTGCTGTTTTTGCCAGCAATGCCACCTAAGACGAGTAAAGGAGATGTGACAAGAGTCCATATAAGGACGATTACCACAATAGTTCCAAAGGGTAATGCAGCAGTTGCAGTGTAGGTAATGGCTACGGTGTTAAGGAAGCAAAAGGTTAGGAATAAAGGGCCACAGAAGAGACATCCAGTTAGTAACAAGTTTCTCACCTGCATGCAATAAGGTGAAAGAAGAATTAGATGTTTATTAACTCTTCCTCGGAAGGTTTTATGTTCATATATTTACCCAGCTTTTTCCTTCAAGTTGGCAGTAGAAAGAGGCAGATGTGTATCCAGCTATTCCAGAAGTTAGAGCGTAAATGACTACCAAAGCCGTAAAGAGTGCTCCTCGGTTGTATGGATAGAATACTCCAACAAGAGCAAGCATGAAAATGAATATGGTGCTGATTGGAGAGGAGGAAAAAGGAGGAAGCTAAGGTTAGTTATAGTAAGAACAAATGTTGATATGCACCAAAAATGTATTCTGATGGAAAAAATAGTCGAGTGATGAGAGACTTACAGCGTAAATAATTGTGTACCACTACCAAGAGATGCGGCAAACAATGAATTGTGCGTAGGGAACCGAAACACATCACCATGAATGTACTTCCATCCAGTTTCCTCTTGATCATCAGCAGCTTCCTCATCTTGAGCATACCTTTCAAGTGTATGAAAAAAAACTTAGATGAATCAAGGAAGTGTAAATAGTCGATGGTGAAATGTAGCTGAGTGACTGGAAACTTACTTCATGAAATCATTCTTGAGGACTCGCATCAAGATAGTTGCAAGGAATCCAGTCAAAAGAAGGACAGTGACACATGAGTTAATAATGGAGAACCAGTGGATTTCCAAATGATGTGGAAGAGAAGATGACATAGAATATTTCTCCATTCTTTTCTCAAATGGAGTCTCAGTTTCCTTCCACTTAACAGTATACATAAACTCAGCATCAACTTCCTTGTCCTCAGTGAGATCCACAAGTGAATGAGGATCCATTCTGGCACTGATTTCGATCACACGGTCCTTGTTGTAAAGAATCTCAAATTGGATATGCTTGTAAAGGAAATATTTGTATTCACTCGGATCAGATTTGAGATCTTTATCAACCTTTCCAATGAATCCCCAGATAGGAAGATCATCATAATACATCTGGAAATAGTAATCCTTCTCAACAGCCTTTCGGAACTGTTTGACATCTTCTTTACTCAGCTTCTTATTACAGTATACCTCAGAATCTTTTTCATCTCTAAAGTTTAGCTTATATGGAGCACTAACAAGACGATCACCATTCAGAACCTCACCAAGAGCTTCCTTCTTCTCTTTCACACCCTCTAACAAACCAAAATCAAATTGAATTGACTGTTAAATGTCATAAGGGCAAAAACTTTAAGTTGTAGCCAAGTCCAGTTTATATCATGTGAAGATGTATATGCATACCTGGGATACAGAAGGGAAGATCAAAATACCTATACGTCTCACTGCAATCATCGTTGAACAAAATCAAAATCAGTAATATAGTATTCAAATCTAAGATAGAGATCCATCACAAATGAAACTAATCCAAAATTATACTTCTCTCTTTCACTCCCTGCATTTTTACATTGACCATTTTGTAATGTACTCGAAATTTTCAATGTCTAGATTCCAATGTGTTATCAACGATCAGTTTAGAATCGGATACAATCTCAGATCTCAAGTTCAGATCTGGAAAATGAAAAAAGTTGACAAATCTCACGCTAGTTGTGTTACCTTGGGTTGTGAAATGGGCCAACTTTGTTGGCGTAAAGAGGAACGATGTCTCCTTCTTTGTAATGATGATCGGATGCGTCGGATCTGACATGGCCGGTGAAGATGATAGCTCCGACAAAAAGGAGCAGCGTCGTCGGTGTCCTCATTTGTGTGTTTCTCCCCAAATCGTAAGATCTGAGTTTGTTTGATTTTTATTTAAGAGAAAAGAAATGGAGAGCTACAACGATAATATTTATATAACAAGACTTAAATTAAACTAGAGTCAGCTATACAAATTTTATCAATTGTTTTTTTTTTTACTTTAATTTTACGGTATAGTAAAGGCGAATTAATTATCCTGTCTAATCTATATTAAAATTATAAATAAATCAGTTTATTTTTTTTAATAAACCAATGGGTCGAGTCAATGAAGAACGATGATAATAATTTCTGTGGTAACAAAATAGAAAACCTTTGAATTATCGATCCAATAAAACGATACACGTTACGTTGTTCATCTCTAGTTATATTATATGGATTAATCATGTTTTAATTAAAATTGCTTAAGAAACAAATTATATGATTAATAATAATAGTAATAGTTATCTACGTGATTTATAATAATAGTTATCTATGACTGAATCATATAATTTGTTCGTTAAGCAATTTTTAATTAAAGCATTATAAATCAATATATCATAACTAACGATAAATAACGTCACATGCATAATTTTATAAATTTATTCGAATGACCAAAAACTTACATTTATCTCCGATGTCAGCCTCAAATGAAAAACTTTTGGTCCATCATTTACGGGAGAATGAGCTTTTGTCTTAATTGGTACTCCCAAATCCCAACCTCAGCTGCTTCTTAGTTATGTTTTTCTTCTTTACACAAGTAACAGTCACATTGCTTCGACTGTAATCAATGAAAACGAGGTGGAAGGAGAGGAAACAAAACAGTTGTTGGAATACGTCCATGATTCATTTCCTCAGGTTTTGAAACCATAGCATATAAAACCATATTTACTTTTACTTGTAAAGAAAAAACAAGGGGGAAGTTTTTTAACTAATTTGGTGAGTGTCTCTTTCCTTACCAAATTAACTAATTGTGAATATTAAGTTAATTGTTTTACTAGTTCACGAAGATCTGCATGGATAAATAAAATAGAAAATCTAAAAGATAGCATATATTTGTCAATATTATTTCTCTCTATAGAAATAAAAGTGAAAATGACATATAAAACCAAAACAAGGTCGTTCGTTAAAGCCAAATACGCGTTAACTTGGTACCAAAGGCAGAAAGTCTAGGACCACTTCAAACTCTCAACAGTAATACTTTAAACTAAACCTATATTATTAATCACTAATATGCAATCAAATATAGATCCCAAAGATATATAATTTTCCAAATGATAAATGAAAATGCAAGAAAAACAAATAAGAACGAGCCAACGCGTATTGAGGGATCTTCACGCGGTCTCTCTTGTCTCTCTTAACTCTTCTCACTCACTATAAGACTCATGTCGGCAGTTTCAGCTTTGCAGACACATCATCATCTCTAATACTAAACCAATCTAAATCAAAGTAAACCGGGCTAAGGGAAAGAAATTGAGAAATGGGTGGAAGAGAAGATCGTCTAGTCCCAAAGCGAGGACAAGTCCTTAGAAAAGCTATGAAAGCTGTTTTCTTTTATTGTCTGTGTCTACCTTCCCGGAAAAATACGTAATCATGACTCCGATCATCTTCCTACTCTTCTTATGTTACACCTTCTCTTGAAATCATCAAGCATTAAGGACATTTAGAATTACCAAACCAAACCAAACCCAATTCTCTTTTTTTCCTACTTGATTTTTACCACCAATAAGATCATGAGGGTTTCAGAGTCGTACAAGGGAATTCAAAATGTTAGAAACAGTTAGTGTGTATGTAACTCTACTTTTGTAACTTGTTACTTTTCTCTTAGGTGTTAAAGGATCAACGTCTGTTTTATATTTTCTTTTCTATGTTCTCATGTTGTTTCAAAGATTTACCCATTTGTTGTAGTGTTGTTAAATACAATCTTGCGGTTTGAATGACTAAATGAAAGAAGCGAGACTATACTGGCTAAAGCAATAACTTTGATTTTGAGAGCCAATAGTGGTAATCACCATGAACAGTTTAGCTATCTGGTGTGGGTGAATCCACTAGTCTTATGAAAAAGACATTTTTCAGTTTCCTACCAAATATTATTGTAACGTAAAAACAAAAATGCTAATCGAAAGGTTTATCCAATTAAATTTTTATGTAACAGAACTGAACCGACTGGACAAGTAGAACTCAACTTTCCAGAAGAAAACCTATGTTTCAACTTAAAATAAAGTATTCTAATTGTGTACCTGTGACACTGATGAGCCAATAAACCAAAGAAACATCCTCATATTTGTACCTACATAGAAGAGACAACTGCACTAAAAAAGCTTAACCATATCATAGTAAGAACAAAAAACTACAACAAAGGTAAAGCAAAGCAAAATATCACATATGCTCTTTTCTAAAAAAAAGATTACAGAGACTAAACGTTGCCTCAGAACAAGCTGCAAATCCAAAACAAACTTAAGTCAGTAATAATAGAGATATGATGAGACGAGAGAGTAGTACACATATAGTTTTGGCCATCAATTTAAACATCTAAAGAAGAATTAAAAAGCATTTCCCTGCATCCATAAGCTCTATCTCTCTATCTCTTTCTCCCACCACGTTCTCTTAAAGAGAGTGTTAGGAGTTCTCCTGCTCCAACATTGTAATGTGCCAGTGACATGTTGTCCTTTAAGAACCCGGCTTTTCCACTTAACTTCTGTTTGTTTGCTGGAATCTGTATCTCCCCAGCTATTTTCTCCTTCAAACTTCCTACATTTTCGGATAACGTCTGCACTGTAATCTCAATGACTTGACCATCATCCACGTTTGGCATAAGAACCCTGATTGTAGCCGGACCCTGAAAATGTTTTACAAAACAGGTCAGATAAACCTCAGAGTTAAGAACAAATAAAAAAAATATTTAACAAATGACTAAAGAGTCCCATGAAAACATTACCGGATGATGAGCAAGAAACTGGTCTTCTGGAACAAGAGCTGACTCATCGAACTTTTGTCTTTTTGGCTCTGGCTCCTCAGGAAGAGGTGGTGCTGCCTCCTCAGGTGGAGGAGGAGGCATCCCAGGCATAGGTGGTGGTTGCATCATCCCCATTGAAGGTGATGGAAGCTGACCATAAGGTCTAGGAACTTGAAGATGAGCAAACTGAGATCCTGGTGGAGGCGGCACTGGCATACCAGGTTGCATCTGTGGTGGTCGGTTCATCATCATCGAAGGTTGTCCTGGTGGCCCCGGTATTGAGAATTGCTGTTGTTGATGCATATGCTGCATCATTGGAACACCTAATGGCCTCGGTGCACCAGGGTACTGAACAGAAGGAGGAGGACGAGGAAGGTTCAATAACAGATTAGGAGGTGGTGGCAATGGCCTGACTATTGGGACACCAGGTCGAGGAGGAGGAAGAGCAGCTGGACCGGGGAAGCTATTGGGATCTCCATAGACGCCATCACCTTGCTCCTCTCCATTAGCGTTCTGAGTCAGGGCTTGGTTTGCTGTGCGACCGATACTTCCAGTGTGACCATCCCATATTACTTGTTTTGGCTGCTCATCTTTCTTCTTCTCAATCTCTGCTTTTACAGCATTTGAAACTTCTTCTTCAGTTGTTCCAAAGATATCAGGACGCAGGCGGGCCAAGCCAACTATGTTTTTAGCAATCTCATCATCTTGTGCAAGAGTGGTCTCACGAATCTTAGCAAACATCCGATCTTTCTGCTCTTTGAACTTGGGATCGATAAGAGAAATCCGCATGTGCTCAGACATCTCGTTAATGGGAATCAGCTCGCCAGTAATTGGTGATATAACAACTTTCGTTGGATCTCTCTCTGTCGGGATCCTGTCTTCTGGCCTTTTCCAGTTCTTAACAATTCTCATAGGTGCTTCTTCATCGTATACATTTTCGATCTGCATAGAACCACCATTATCTTCCAGGTTGGCTGCTTTCATTCCTTCTGCCACAAGCTTAACTTCTTCTTCGTCCATTTCCATTTCGACCTCCTTTCCAGGCTCAATGATTTCATCTTCCTCCATGGCTGACACTTTGCTCCTCCTTATAACCACTTCAAGTGTCATAGGTGGCGGCAACTCTTCATCTTCCTCATCCGCAAAATCTATAGACTCAACCACCACAAAATCATGCCAATCAATCATAGCCATTTGCACTCTCTCGAGCTCTTTCTCGTCCTCTTCTTTCTTCCTCTGCTGCTCCTGGGAACGATCCCATTCAAGACGATGCAAACAACGCTCAAGAACAGTAGTCAAATCAGCAGCACTCTTTCTCAGCTTTTCTTTCAAATCTTTGGGAGGCATTAATACTTCAGAATAAGCATCAACCAGAGAAGTGAAAAACGTGAACATGCTATGTGTTGGCTTCATAAACTGAAACTGAGGATTGTTAATCTCTCTACTCGTTAATCCAGTTAAAAACGATTTCCCATTCCGTGCCACAAACTGTGCTGTGAGCTTAATAATATCAAGCTCTTCGCCCGTGATCCCTTCAGGAAGTCTAACTGTATACTTCTCAGGTTCTGGAGGTTCAAGAGGCTTAGGAGGAACCCTGAATTGAGCTTGAAGGTCAGGTTGTGCATCACCTGCTTCACATTCATCAGCAGCATCAGGTTGAGGATCTGTACCATCAGCATCCAGAGCTCCATCTTGATCCTGAGCACGGTACTCAGTGAGCTTGTGCTGATAAAAAGCATGATAAGGATCTGTCGCCTTCAAAAAGTTGAACTTAGCATTCTTCTCATTACTAACTATAATCCTCTTTTCAAACTCCAATCCGTTTTTGGCAACAAACTGAGCAGTTTTCTCAACAATAGTTCTGATATCTGGAGGTGGATGAATGATTCCTATAGTCTTAGTGTGTGTAGCTACAGCCACCGGAGTCGATTTTTTTTGGTCAGCTTGCAGTTGCAACTCTTTTTCTTCAACTTCCTGATCCGTTAATTGCGACGGAGGAAGTGGACCTAGATTACCGTCGCTTGGAGGAGCCTCCAGTGGCAGTATCTGCATCGAACCCAACATTTTTCTGCAACCAAAAATTTCAAAGCTCACGATTACTTCTTCTTTTTTTTGACCTAATTCGTTAGTTAATATTGAGCTCTATAAACTAACAAATCTGCTGGGATTAATTTATAAACGCGGAAATAAATTCGAAAACAATAATGGATATTTCAACTGGGAGAAGGTAGAAATCCTTGAAACCAAAGATGCGAGAGAAACAGATCAATAGGGGAAAAAAGAGGAACCGGCGACGCCCAGGGAGTTAACTTAAGATTTAGAGAGAGATCAGAAACACCGTACCTCAGTCGGTAAGGAACTACCTCGCCGTGACGTTGATGATAATAGGAGGATGAACCAGTTCGAGATTTGAAACCTCACACGACGATTTGATGAATCGATAGAAGCAACAGTTCTGAAGAAAAAGATACTTCTGGATTGAAACAATTTGTCATAAAATGGGCCTTTTCAAACGGGCTTGGAGTTGAAGTTGATATAATAATTGTTAAACCGGCCCATTCTATCTCAGTAACATAAGTGAGTGTGTTCAAAAGCCTTTGCTAGGTCCTCCTCAAATCACTTGCTTCTCAGCTTATCCATGGTTCAATTGATTAACTAAAATGTTATATTAAACAACAAAAATGAGAGGGAAGATTAAGATTCAAAATATTTAATGTTATTTTAGCGTTATTTATTTAAACCAGGGTCTACCGACATGGACCCAACCCACTAAAGTAGAAAACTAACGTTTGTCTTTGGACCCCTTGGTCAAGTAAATTAGTAGTAGTTAATGTTCCATTTAATTTGAAATAAATAACTAATAAAGAGACCATTAGCAATTGTTAATTATTAACTCGTCCACATCAGTTACCACCACAAAATGTGTATGTTTTTCCCACATGCTAAACACTTCAGCATTACCAGGTCAGTACAAGAACCTGAGGGAAAAGAACAGCAGACAGCAAATGACGACACACGTCATATTACGTAAACACGACGTCATGTATCTGACTTCTGTAGCTGATCATATCACAAAATAGCTTATTATATCCGATTTATTTCGTTTTGAACTAATTCAAAATATATATTGTGGCTTACGAAAAAAATTAATTTATAGCCTGAAGAATTATTTTAATTTAAAATTAAAATTTATTTTTTAAACAAAATGATTGACTGTGCTATTTTAATATATAACTATATACCCTAGAAGCTTTATATTTATTTTAAAAATCATAACTAATATATGGGTTTAATATTTATTTCAAATCACAAAAAAGTGAGGAAGTAATTTTGTTGAGAATTTTTTCCCCTTATATACTTACTGTATGGTAAAAATCATCAATTATTTTGATTCTTGAACATATAGAATAATAGATAAGAAAGCAATGATATTCAACAATGATAAGGATCTAATTACTCTCTATATTCTGTGTACTTGCTTTTCAACATATTCTTCTCTTTTGCTTTAATTTCTTTATTATTTATTCTTATTCACGCTACGTTTATTTATCTGTTAGTGCCTACTTAGGATTTTATTTTTAAAGAACAAAAGACCAAAAGGGCTTGCGAAGGGGAAAAAGGGTAAAGAACAAAAAGCAGGAACATGCAATAAATAACAATAAATCAAAAAGAAAAAAATTAAAGAACAATTTATTTTGTTCTCCTGTCAATGTATACAAAATCATGGTTTATAAATTGTCTAAAATAATCTTGATATCTTTTAGTAAAGGTTTCTAAGTATTTCATACGGTAGAAGAAACATATATTTCTGCCCAATATATATATAACAATCTTATACATTATATACAACAAAACGTTTTAAACATGTCAACCAATGATGTTTTTCAACATATTGAGTACAGCGCTTATATAACGAGCCCGTAGAATTTTCAATATTACATGCATCATCCTTTAGTTCTTATGATAGTAATTGTGCCCTTCCCTAATGTTTGTATCTTCGTAAAAGCAACGACAGCTTTGCCTGATAGACCCGGCCCATCTGCAGAGAGACACGGACGACATGCAAAGACTCCAACCGGGTGCCTAACCGGCCGAGACGATGGCATAAGAATCCTCTTATTAATGTCATTTAGGGTTACATCTTCTTCTCGACCACCTGGTTTCACCACTCCAAATGGGTACACCACCCTTTTGTTCTTATCACACTCACTATTTACTGTAACGCAAACGTGTTAAGTTAGTGTATAACAGTATAAATGTATGGACCTGAAAATTTCAAAAGTAAATATGATACGACTAAGTTTACTTGTTCAAATGCTTTTCTCTTTTTTTGTTAGCCAAACGTAGTGGTTATAAACACACTTTTGTATCAAATATTTAAACGGATATGATCTCATTTAATAGACTTTGGTCGTTAAAAATACAGAATACTTACTTGCTGTGGACGAGAATGGTACGAGAGAATTTTTGGAACGATTTAAAGGTTTTTCTTCTGAACATATATTGATGGAAGAATTTGGAGATTCATCTGTTTAAGTAAAAGAAAATTATGGATATTAAAAACGAGAATTTATTTGTAATATTATTCAAATATATACAATTATATTTAATACAACATTATAATATAAAAGAAAAAAAATTCCAGAAATAAATTAATGGGTGATAATAATAATAAAGAAGTAGGTCTCACTCACCTGCAAACTGACTACTCGTGCAACTATAATTCTCAGACAGACCCCAATTATTCTGCATTATTATACCAAAATCAGTTTCATGATAATAAAAGTAATAAATGTTATGTAAATTGAAAAACGAAAAAACAGAGTAATAGTTATATAAAACCTGAGAATGGTCAAAATCGTTATTTGGTGCACGTGTGTCATCGACGGCGTTTAACGAGAGACGTCTCCGTTTGCTTCTATCACTGAATTCGATGAGTGCATCTTCAAGATAGCCGGTGGAAACGTCGCCGATTTCCAATTCCGGCGAGTGGAATATTTGCTTCGGAGATTCATCAATGTGCCCATCACATGCATCTACATTGCATAGCCAAATTGATAAATGTACATATATATCATGATCAAGCTCAACACATAAGAAAGTAAAATGTTAGGTGTATGTACCTTGATTGAAGTTTTGGTAGAAGAGTGATCCAAAGTTATGAAGATCCCAAGTGGGAAGTGAGTAGAACAGCTCACTCATTTTTTTCTAATGAAATTGATTTTGAAGGTGTTGAAATAAGGAGAGACTATGTGTCTGGCTATTTATCTTGGTGGGCTGTGACTAAAAAGGATTTAAATCAATATAAATAAATCATGATATTTAAATTAGAAAATAAAATAAAATAAAAAGCAGCAAACAAATTTGGAAGGAGAAAAATTGGTTCTCAAAACAGTCAACTGTATTTAAAAAAAAAGATAAAGAACAAAAATGGTTGGACACTGTAATGTGCCTATCAGAATTCTTTTCATAGACAATAACTATAATTTTATTGGTTATTAATGATATAGTAAAATGATCATTTTATAATTTAACATAGAACTGTAAAAATTAATGTGATGATATAGTGACAAAATTATTAGTAATTTCCATGTTACAAGCATAGGTATTGATATATAAGTAATTTTACCATATATATGATGACATGTTGTGTTCAAAGACAAACTATATGCCAATGAATATTGACCAATGTATAAGACAAATATGGAACAAAGGTAAATAAACGTTTTGAATTTTGAGTGGGGTTAGGTAAATGGGAGACTGAATAATGGCGAAAGGCGATGAAACTATCATCATTATGTCTATGTTCTATTGCTGCTCATGCATGTTACTCATGGATGACAGAGAGATTCGTAGGTATAACTTTATTTATACGTGTATTGTACACAATAAATAAATAAATTATAAAAGTTGGTTTATACATCTACATGAATGATATATCATTAATAATATATATACTATTCATTTGTGATGGATTTAGAATGTGAAAGCTACTTATCGCCAACTGCAATATTAATGTCCTTGAACTCGATCTGCTTTGAATAAAACTGAGAGCGGTTATGTAAGACTTTATATAACCGACCAGTTTACTTGTGTACAAGTACAAATATAACACATGGTTAAACAAAGAGGCCGGTTTAGCTATCAAAAAAACATATGAAACAAAAATGAAAAAACAGATCGATATATAACGAAGCATATGTATAAGTAACACGAGATGTAGTAACTACTAATTAAGTAAATTAAAATGGGTTTATCAAAGCCATGCATGTTGACAAAAAAATCATAGTTATACTTATACATAAGAGAATTTCAAATTTGTAGCTTTAAAGTATCAAACCAATTTTTTGCTTTTCTGATTTAGGGAACAACCTGTTCTTCTATTATTAGGTACTTTTTTCCTTAGATTTATTTACTTTCAATTCGTTTTCATCGTGGGGTCATGTCATCTCATATCCTATCACGTTTACTCCATCATTACATATCTTTATTTCGATTTTTTTTTTGTTATTTTAACTTGCATAGTTTTTGTTTAGTCTGTACCATTTATATCTGCATGATGATCATATTAACTCAAGTTATTTTATTACTAATTCGACTTAAAACTTCATGAGAAATTTAGAGATAACAAGACTACCAAAATCAATGTTTGTGTTCACTGGACTATATTATAAGATTATCTGATTTAATTTTGAGTCATAAATAATAAGATTAATGGCTTAATGCTTGAGAACTTTTATCATCTCACAAAATTATAACGTTCATTTCAATTCGAAATTTTAACTGAAAAACGAATAAGACAATAAAAAAAGAACATAATTACAATATACAACTAAGTTAATACTTAAGCAAATTAAAGATAATCTCTAATAATTGCTTATATAATTACTTCATATGTTTTATCAATGCGACAAGAAACATATCGTCTCCGAGTAATGCTTTTTCCTCGATGGTAATGCATATAGCCGGCATACGAATTTTCAGTGGGGCCTAATGTAGGCATGCCGGCGGGGCCCATTTGGAAAATAGAAAGATTGCTCCCGTATCGTTTGTAGGGTCCACATCTTTTAAATTCGAGTTTGAATGGTCCAACACAAACTATAATAACTCTAAATGGTCAAATTTGATGATTGCAATTTACTCGGTTCTCTTCTCATACGATCATCTTTAGAATTGAGAAAATTCATAGTATATGATTTGTAATTGTATTATATATTATTATCATCTATTAAAGTTTGAGATGAGAAAGCTGTTTGCCTACTAAAGTTTTGTTGACAATTTAATTTTTAATAAATCAAAACTATCAAAGTCTACATCAAAGAAAATATGCTCCACCACATGTTTTTTTTAATATGGGCGACATACTTAATAGTATATTATAAAACTATTAATATTATTCCTTCTATTCTATATTTATTTTGTCCAAACCATAAATACATTATAGAAGTTAATATTAGTATATAATTTCAAAATTTTCAAATGATATGATTGATTCATGATATAAACCACTTTTACTAATATGGGTCCGTTTAGATTGCTAAAAATCTTATGTTGCATAATCCTGAAATTATATAACAACTATACTGTTTACACAGAAACCATTTAGTGGGTTTAGATCTCAGCCACGTTTTTTTGTTTTGTTTTGATATTATATGTAGGACACGCAGAACAAAAAGGTAACAATTAGTTGAAACAATTATTTATTTATCACTAAATTATTAACCACTTATCAATTATTTAATTGTTTATTTTATTTTTCGACCGTTATGTGTTTTTTACTTCTTCTTTTTTTTGGTCTGAAACTCATCATGCTCTCCAGAACTTATGATCACTTCATTGGGCGGTTCTCATGTTAATTATGGTGAATTAAACAGTAATGAGTGAAGATTAGCTTTGGCATCGGCTAAAGATTTTGTCTGTTGCTATTACTTGGACCAATTGCTTTAACACTCTGTTGGGCCCATGTAAAAAGTCAAGACCACACTTTAACCAAAAACACACAAATGCTGATTCTTTAAGGTAAAGAATTGTTTATTTTGTCACATATGTTTAGTTGTTAAGTTTTATTTTTGTCACATATTTGAATATTAAATTGCTTAATAATAATTTAAATTTGAATGTTTTTATGTATGAGTTGAATATTTTACCCATCCATAACTCAATTTTGTACCACTATCTTAATATTATGTTCCGATGAATTTAGCATCTTCTAAGGTAGTCTATATTTTTTAATTTCAACACCTAATCTCTAACAAAATTAAAGTACGTAATTTAATGGGCAATACAATATGGGTTTGAAAAGTGAAAACCCATGAAATATATTTTAGGCCCAAACATATAAGCTTGAAAAATATTCATCGACGGTTGTATTTGCCCTCACTCGGCTGAAAACAAAATAACCCAACTTGTTTTACATTTTAAATTCGGTCATCATCCAAACCAAATCCAATCGAACCGATTTTACTCGAATGTTAGCCTATATAGATAAACCGGATTTGATTTGAGTCCGATTTAGTAAACCAATAGTTAGTTTTCCATCCGGTCTTGAATTTGTTTTACGGATTTATCATCGAAAAACCCTCTCAGACTCAAGCGCCGGCGGCCGTTTTATCTGTGATTGAAAATGCGATCATCTGTGAGGTTACTAGCTAGGCCTCTCTTGGAGAGTAGCCGAGGATTCTGCACGAGCTCTGATAAGATCGTAGCTTCTGTGCTTTTTGAGAGATTACGCGTTGTGATTCCCAAACCGGATCCTGCTATTTACACTTTCCAGGAGTTTAAGTAAAACCCTCTCCTTCTCTGTCTCTCACTCTGTTTTCTGTTTTGCTTTGGTTATGGAATAATGAGAAAGCGAAGGAAATGGGTTGGGGAAAAAGTTGTGTTTCAAAGACTGTTTATTTAAGTAGCTTGAAGTCGATTTTTATGTGGCAGAATCAACTGGATTAGATTAATTGAACAGTGATTTTTTTTTTACACTCTGGTTCACCTGATTTTGATCACGAAAACCCATTTCTGTCTCTGTTGCAGATTCAATTGGCAACAACAGTTTCGTCGAAGATACCCAGATGAATTCTTGGACATTGCTAAAAACAGGTAATTACTTACCGGTTTTGTAAAAATTTAAATCTAGTGATTCTCTCACTTTCAATATTTCTGCTTTTTCTTTGATATCACATGATGTGTACAAGGTTATAGCAAAGAATTGTAGTTCTGTATTTATTCTTGTAGCTGTGTTTGTTACGCGGGACTATTAAGTAACCTAAACTGCAGAGAAAGTTTACAACTTTTATATGCTCATAGATATATAGTGGAGGTTTATGCGACTATATCTAGCTCAGTTCAAAATTTTCCCAAATGTAGTGAAACTTTTTTGAAAATTCAATTTCTGCTGCGAATACAGAGCCAAGGGTGAATACCAAATGGACTATGTACCTGCTCCTAGAATTACAGAGGCTGACAAGAAAAATGATAGGAAGTAAGTTCTTCACACCCTCCTAAAATGACATTGACTCTTGTGTCTTTCGATGATATTTGGAAAAAATGCTTTGTTATAACAGGTCATTATATAGAGCTCTTGACAAAAAGTTGTATCTTCTCATCTTCGGTAAGCCATTTGGAGCTACTAGTGACAAGCCTGTCTGGCATTTCCCAGAGAAAGTCTATGAGTCTGAGCCAACTCTTCGCAAGGTGATGATTTATATATATTCAATCTATAACACCATCAATTTGTTGTCTGTGCTTATGTGAATTCAATATATATGCAGTGCGCTGAATCTGCTTTGAAGTCAGTTTTAGGAGACCTCACGCACACATACTTTGTTGGAAATGCTCCAATGGCTCACTTGGCTATACAACCTACAGAAGAAACGCCTAATTTACCATCTTATAAGGTAAAGAACAATGTTTGAAAGGTTTTAATCAGGTTTTTATAATCTAATTATTGAACTTGACGAGATTCTTATTTATTCTTCTCCTTTTTATGTTGTTGTGTAGAGGTTCTTCTTCAAATGCAGTGTAGTAGCAGCATCAAAATACAACATAAGTAACTGTGAAGATTTTGTGTGGGTAACCAAAGATGAGCTTTTGGAATTGTTCCCTGAGCAAGCTGAGTTCTTCAACAAGATGATCATTAGCTGAATTCACTTCAAACCACAAAAACTCATATTTTGAAACCCTTGTCCTTCCATCACTGTGTGTGATCTTTTTGTTTTTTAGACAGTTAATCTAAAGATGATGTTGTGAATAACCAAACCATGACTCTGGTTTCTTAGTAGCACACGTGTGAGTTGGCCCGTATGATTTTTATTGGTTGAATCATGAATGTAGTTGTTGCCTTTTGTCTCAATCTTTGTATCTACATCACACACAATGGAAGCTGGGTTATACAGTTTGGTAGGGATGTCAAAAAATATCAATATGAAATGTGTTGGGCTTAAAACACATCTCTTGATGCATATATATTGACCCAATGGGCTGAAACAAAATACCTGACTTGTTTTAGAAGCCCAAATCTCCAATTTTTTTATTTCCTTTTTTGAAAAAGTTAAAAAACATTATAAAAAAGGAAAGTTTTCCCCCGGCCATAGCAGCAAGGGCTTCCTATTTATATGGCACTTGTGTAGCTTCTCCTTCTCAGCGCAGTTTTTTTATCAGCTACTCCGTTCGTGTAACGGCTCCTGAATAATGGTAACGTTTGTAATTTTCGGTTGTTTTGCCAATTGGGGTTTATCACCTGATTTCAAAATTCTTCTGCCGTTTGTTTGTCTGAGAATTGAATGTTTTTTTTGTTTTCTGAATTCACAGTCAGAATCAGAGAAGAAGATCCTTACAGAAGAGGAGCTTGAGAGGAAGAAGAAAAAGGAAGAGAAGGTTTTACTTCTGATTTCTTTCTTTTTTTTTTGGTCAAATTTCTCTGAAACATTCTCTAGGTTAGTTTGTATTAGAACAATTTTAACATTAAGAATCTCATAGACGAATGTGTTTTTGTTCAATTAAGATAATGCTTAGAGTGATTCGATAGTGATGCAATTGGCTGTGATGTTTCTCTTGGTATTGATGTGGAATATTATACTTTTGAATACTATGTCTTGCCTTACATTTCATTTTTTTTGTCTGTCGTGAGTGTTAGTCAAGTAAATATGTTTTTTTTTTTGGTTTTTGTCAATCTCAACCATTTGATTATATTGCGTTAGACCTCAATTAGTATTTGTTCATGTACAATATCAACCTTAATAGTAATATCTGTACATTTTTTTTATAGAATAAAGAAAAGGAGCTGAAGAAACAAAAAGCTTTGGAGAAAGCTAGGCTGGCAGAACTGAAGGTGATTTCTCTGAGAGGAACTCCAGTTATGCGTTTCGGATTCCTGCTTGCACATCCTTTATTTTTCCCTAGGACTAAACAAATTTATCATGGTGTGCTTCTCATATAGGCAAAAGAAGCCAAAGATGGAACCAATGCCCCTAAAAAGAGCGCAAAGAAGAGTTCCAAACAGGAAGCATCCGAAGAGAATCCTCAGGATTTTGTGGACCCTGAGACTCCTCTTGGTGAAAGGAAAAGACTTTCTTCACAGATGGCGAAACAATACAGTCCTGCTGCTGTAGAGAAATCGTAAGTGTAATGAGTTTTTTATTTGCCATTAATTTGAGTCTGGTCATTCATCCCCAAAAGATTTGTCATGGTAATGTCCATATTATGCTTGTATTGGGTGGGTCAGATGGTATGCTTGGTGGGAGAAATCTGACTTTTTTAAGGCGGATGCTAAGAGTTCAAAGCCACCCTTTGTTATTGTAAGGCCTTATTCGATTCTTAAATTCATGTTTGTTCTGGATTAGAACTTCTTTTTATTGCCTTTTCAGTTCTCAAACACTTAAATTGTGCAACCTAACTCAGTCGAGAAAATAGTGAGCTTCTGAAATTATTAATACTATTCTGAAGATTTTTAAAGTTTTTCTTTTTTTCCTTTGATTGGTCTGCAGCTTCTTCCTCCTCCAAATGTCACTGGAGACTTGCACATTGGCCATGCGCTAACATCTGCAATTCAGGTTTCATTAGCACATTATTTGGTGCTATTGCTTTGTCAACTGTTCCTCCTGATGATCAGCAGCTTAATTTTTTCCGATGCAGGATACGATTATCCGCTGGA
This sequence comes from Leavenworthia alabamica, assembly GCA_000411055.1. Lineage (NCBI taxonomy): Eukaryota > Viridiplantae > Streptophyta > Magnoliopsida > Brassicales > Brassicaceae > Leavenworthia > Leavenworthia alabamica. The sequence goes on along the minus strand of ASXC01015619.1, from coordinate 23,547 downwards.
AGAGAATGTCTGGGTATAATGCTTTGTGGGTACCTGGGGTTGACCATGCTGGTATAGCTACACAGGTTCACCCCTCTGTCATGCATTTCAGCTTAATCCTCTTTTTGGCTGCATGCTTGTTGTTTTATATTTTACACATTGTCTAATATTCTTTGCCTGGGTGTACATACTAGCATGTGGTGGAGAAACATATCATGAGTGATAGAGGAATTACTAGGCATGACATTGGCCGTGAAGAATTCATAAAGGAAGTAAGTCATAAAAACTAAAATCATGTAACATTTTCCCTTTTTCGTTCTCTAAAATTTCTTTTGCGTTGCTTTTAAAAATGGCAAAGGTGTGGAAGTGGAAGAACCAGAAAGGAACCACAATTCTAAAACAACTACGGAGCCTCGGAGCTTCTCTTGATTGGTCTCGGGAGGTAAAATTCAGTAACCCAAGCTTTGTCGAAATTGGCAATGTTCAATTTGTTTTTCCATTTTATGAACTTTTATTTCCACTGGTGTCCCTGGGCTATCCATCTTACTTATGTGTTTCTGCCTGTCAATTTGTAGTGTTTTACACTAGACGAGCAAAGATCAAACGCTGTCACTGAGGCCTTTGTACGGTTATACAACGAAGGGCTTATCTATAGGTAATTTTTAAGTCTGAATCTGTTCTCTGATGCAAGCTACAGAAGTCCTGTTCTAAAAATTAGAAATATTAATATTTTTTTACTTTTCCAGTTACAATGTCTAAAGAACGCATCTTTTAATTGAAGATTTACCATGATTTGTGCAGGGATATTCGGCTTGTTAATTGGGATTGTTCTTTGAGAACAGCCATATCTGTCGAGGAGGTAAGTCAGCAGCGACTGTTAGATTATGATTATTGGACGGCCACCTCTTTATGCGGAGTGTCTTGTATCTTTAGGTTGAGTATATCGACATCAAAGGAAAAACACTACTAAAAGTTCCTGGCTATGAGAAGCCAGTAGAATTTGGTCTTCTTACTTCGTTTGCTTACCCTTTGGAGGGAGGCTTGGGCGAGGTTGTTGTTGCCACTACAAGGGTGGAAACGATGCTTGGGGATGCTGCTATTGCTATTCATCCCGATGATGCAAGATACAAGCATCTTCATGGGAAATTTGCTGTGCACCCATTTAGTGGACGAAAGTTACCAATTATCTGTGATGAAATACTTGTTGATCCGAATTTTGGTACTGGTTGTGTTAAGGTACATTGCCTCTCTCCTATATATTTGAATGCCATGTTTCTGCCCTTATCAGCTGTTTTTCTTGTGTCAAAATTAGTTTATTCTTGTCATGTAGATTACTCCCGCTCATGACCACAATGATTGTGACGTTGGAAAGCGTCACAAGCTGGAATTTATAAACATATTCACTGATGATGGAAAAATCAACACAAATGGCGGGTCTGACTTTGCAGGGATGCCTCGCTTTGCAGCTCGTGACGCAGTGGTTAAAGCTCTGCAGAAGCAGGTAAATGTGTAACATTTCATGTAACATATAAATAGAATTTTTTACTGTTGTTGGTTTGAGAAGATATTACAATGTGTGTGGTTGCTTATAAGTGTCTTCTAGATCCTAACTGTTTTTCAATATATTATTCAGGGGTTGTACAGAGGTGCCCAAAACAATGAAATGAGGCTTGGAATTTGCTCAAAAACCCTTGATATTACAGAGCCTATGATAAAGCCTCAATGGTATGTTAATTGCAGCATGATTGGAAAGGAGGCTCTTGATGTTGCTATCACTGATGAAAATAAGAAGCTCGAGTTTATACCAAAGCAGTACACAGCAGAATGGAGAAGGTATTTTTTCAATTTTCATTTACTCGATTGTTCTTTCATTTACCCATCTATTGATATTCATACTGCAAAGTTGTATGGATAAGCTGTGATAGCTGTTTAAGATGTCATTATGACATCTATTGACAATCACAAACTTACAGATGGCTAGAGAATATGCATGACTGGTGTATTTCGAGACAGATTTGGTGGGGGCACAGAATACCTGCATGGTATGCCACTCTAGAAGAAGATCAGCTTAAGGAGGTTGGTTCGTACCATGACCATTGGGTTGTTGCTAGAAGCGAGGAAGAAGCTCGAAAAGTGGCTGCTCAGAAATTTTCTGGGAAGATGTTTGAACTGACTCAAGATCCTGATGTACTTGATACATGGTTTTCTTCTGGGCTGTTTCCATTATCTGTTCTTGGATGGCCAGATGAAACTGACGACTTCAAAGCCTTCTATCCAACTTCTGTTCTTGNAAAAACACTACTAAAAGTTCCTGGCTATGAGAAGCCAGTAGAATTTGGTCTTCTTACTTCGTTTGCTTACCCTTTGGAGGGAGGCTTGGGCGAGGTTGTTGTTGCCACTACAAGGGTGGAAACGATGCTTGGGGATGCTGCTATTGCTATTCATCCCGATGATGCAAGATACAAGCATCTTCATGGGAAATTTGCTGTGCACCCATTTAGTGGACGAAAGTTACCAATTATCTGTGATGAAATACTTGTTGATCCGAATTTTGGTACTGGTTGTGTTAAGGTACATTGCCTCTCTCCTATATATTTGAATGCCATGTTTCTGCCCTTATCAGCTGTTTTTCTTGTGTCAAAATTAGTTTATTCTTGTCATGTAGATTACTCCCGCTCATGACCACAATGATTGTGACGTTGGAAAGCGTCACAAGCTGGAATTTATAAACATATTCACTGATGATGGAAAAATCAACACAAATGGCGGGTCTGACTTTGCAGGGATGCCTCGCTTTGCAGCTCGTGACGCAGTGGTTAAAGCTCTGCAGAAGCAGGTAAATGTGTAACATTTCATGTAACATATAAATAGAATTTTTTACTGTTGTTGGTTTGAGAAGATATTACAATGTGTGTGGTTGCTTATAAGTGTCTTCTAGATCCTAACTGTTTTTCAATATATTATTCAGGGGTTGTACAGAGGTGCCCAAAACAATGAAATGAGGCTTGGAATTTGCTCAAAAACCCTTGATATTACAGAGCCTATGATAAAGCCTCAATGGTATGTTAATTGCAGCATGATTGGAAAGGAGGCTCTTGATGTTGCTATCACTGATGAAAATAAGAAGCTCGAGTTTATACCAAAGCAGTACACAGCAGAATGGAGAAGGTATTTTTTCAATTTTCATTTACTCGATTGTTCTTTCATTTACCCATCTATTGATATTCATACTGCAAAGTTGTATGGATAAGCTGTGATAGCTGTTTAAGATGTCATTATGACATCTATTGACAATCACAAACTTACAGATGGCTAGAGAATATGCATGACTGGTGTATTTCGAGACAGATTTGGTGGGGGCACAGAATACCTGCATGGTATGCCACTCTAGAAGAAGATCAGCTTAAGGAGGTTGGTTCGTACCATGACCATTGGGTTGTTGCTAGAAGCGAGGAAGAAGCTCGAAAAGTGGCTGCTCAGAAATTTTCTGGGAAGATGTTTGAACTGACTCAAGATCCTGATGTACTTGATACATGGTTTTCTTCTGGGCTGTTTCCATTATCTGTTCTTGGATGGCCAGATGAAACTGACGACTTCAAAGCCTTCTATCCAACTTCTGTTCTTGAAACTGGACATGATATTCTCTTTTTTTGGGTTGCTCGTATGGTTATGATGGTATTGAAACTAGGTGGTGAGGTTCCATTCAGCAAGGTTTGTGTTAATTAAGAGCTAAACAAGGATTATAACCTCCTTCCATTAAGATGCAAGTACTACTTTGTGACCCATACTTATATGCAAAAGTATATTTATTGTCTTTGCTATAGGTTTATCTGCATCCTATGGTACGTGATGCACAGGGGCGTAAGATGTCGAAATCTCTTGGAAATGTGATTGATCCGCTTGAAATAATAAACGGAGTAAGTCTTGAAGGTCTCTATAAGAGATTAGAAGAGGGTAATTTGGATCCAAAAGAGGTGGTTGTTTCAAAAGCTGGACACGTCAAGGACTTTCCAAATGGTATCCCTGAATGTGGCACTGATGCTCTTCGTTTTGCGCTCCTCTCTTACACTGCTCAGGTACTATCCATTTCACACAGCCCTAACAACCTCCTTCAGTGTGTGTTCTATAAACTAAAAATTGCTCTACTCTTGATTCTTTTCTAGTCTGATAAAATTAACTTGGACATCCTGCGAGTTGTTGGTTACCGTCAGTGGTGTAATAAACTGTGGAATGCCGTCAGGTTTGCGATGATAAAGCTTGGCGATGACTATATCCCTCCGCAGACTCTAACCCCTCCAAACATGCCGTTCAGCTGCCAATGGATTCTCTCTGTTCTAAATAAGGCAATATCAAAGACAGTGGAGTCATTGGATGCATTTGAGTTCTCGGATGTAGCCAACACAGTATATGCATGGTGGCAATACCAATTCTGTGATGTGTACATTGAAGCAATCAAGCCCTATTTTGCTGGTGAAAACTCAACGTTTGCTTCAGAAAGGGCTCACGCACAACATGCTCTCTGGATATGTCTGGAGACTGGCTTGAGACTGCTTCACCCGCTTATGCCTTATGTTACTGAAGAGCTATGGCAACGGCTACCCTCACCCAAAGACACTGAAAGAAAGGCGTCTATCATGATATGTGACTACCCATCTGCCATAAAGGTCAGTAAGATTTTATTAGTAACTTTTCATAACTGTTCGGGTTTCTAACTCTTTTCTGTAAACCAGAACTGGACCAATGAAAAAGTGGAGAACGAAATGGAAACTATTCTGGCCACAGTGAAGTGCCTGAGAGCACTGAGGGCAGAGTTGCTGGAGAAACAGAAAAATGAAAGGTCTGAGTATATATAATTAAATTCCCATTCGGGGAACACTTGGAGACATTTCATAACCCATCATGCATCTTTCCAATATACCATAACTAAAAAGGTTGTCACTGTGCACATGTTTTTTTCCAGGTTACCTGCTTTTGCTCTTTGTGAAAACAACTTAACGTATGAAATGGTAATATCTCACGAGTTGGAGATCAGAACCCTTGCAAATCTTTCATCCTTAGAGGTGAAGTCTATCTTCAGTTTCTTTCTTAGAGTTTCTCTATTGTTTTGTATATCAATTCTGAGTTTCGACGGGGCTTTGGTATAGGTTCTGTTAATGGGAGAACACGGAGCCACACCTGGATCTGCAGTTGAGACGGTGAATGAGAACCTCAAGGTGTATCTCAAAGTGGACAGAGACATTGACACACAAGCTGAACAAGAAAAAATCAGAAACAAGATTGATGAACTCCAAAAGTAAGTCCCTGGCACCATAATTGAATCAAAACAAAATGTTAAATCAATGTCTTTATTTCCTCATTTTATTTCTTGTTTCATCAGACAAAAGGACAAGTTGCAGAAGATTATGAATGCGTCTAATTATGAAGAGAAGGTCCCTACATATATAAAAGAAGACAACGCGACCAAGCTTGCTACGATTCTCCAAGATTTCGATTTCTTTAAGAAGGAAGGTGCTCGTCTTGCTGCAGAAACGAGTAATTCAGGAAATCTTTAAATGGATCACAAGATTTGATAAACTATGGCCGATGTTAAAGGGTGAACTAATTATTAGTTGAGTCTTGACTATATTTTTATTACATCTATTCCTAAAGAAAGAAATGTTGTTTTGCTTTGAACATTCCAAACACCATTTGTTTTGGTCCACGCCAACACCAGTTGAATGGTTCGCTGTTTATTGTTCCGAGCTTGGTTCTTAACCCGGTCTGAATCAGCACAGGTTCGCAGAAACTTTTATTATTTACTTTTAAATACTAAAGTCACGAGGCTGGTGAAGGGAGATAACTGTAAAATAAAATAAAAGTTGTAGGTCATATGCATGACCAAGAGAAATTACAGCAAAAGGTTACTGGAGTTAGTAGAACCAAATAACCAATAGCTTTTTTCATCAATGACCGTTAACCAAACCGCCTCAGTTAACTACCAAATCATGAACATAAACCGACCCTTAACCAACAGAATACCAAACAATAGACCAATGATATTGCTTAATTTTAAGGAACTTTTCCATCATCTTATCCCCGAGAATATATTCATATATCGCCTTAGTCCATCTTCCCTTAGAAAAATATCTTTATTTTGCTTTCGTTTTTTCATTTCCTCAAACATTAATCTCATTTAAATAATTTGAACAAGTATAGTTGGACCCACGATTACTTTGTCTGCAGCCTTTTCATTTCCTCGAGTGTTATATACATCTTTGGTCTCAGTTTCATTCTTTGATGTAATGATTCTCATTCTGATAGGTCCTTGGCATAAAATTCTTAATGCCCATTATACCTCATTACTGCTTTCCCCTGAAACATTAGGTAGTTGTCTGATTTTTCTCTATAGTGATATCAATTGTTTTTGTTTGGTAAGAGGTTATTATTAGGCTGGTCAATACTCCAAACTGGCTATGTATAATGTATATTACATCTCCCAACTCATGCAAATCATTTTTATGTTTTGTGGAGGTCTCTCATAAACATTGTTATAAAAGAAGATAATATGAAAAATGCAATGATGGATTGGTGAATAAGAGAACATATACAAAGCATGTAAAGGGAGAATTATTCTCACCTGCCATTTACAATCACACTTGTGTTATTCTTCAATTGTCTCTACTGCTATGATTACAACCATGTGTCTTCTGTTTCTAAAAACCTAAAGTTTCTATTGAAATTTTCAACTTGTTATGATTTCTCCTTTTTGAGTTATAATTCATAATTTAATATACTTGGACAATGAATCTCTCAACTTTTGCTAAAGTGTGCCATGTCATCAAATTCAAATGTATCAATGGGGAAAATAGTAACAGGACTAGAGTTGGATTTTAAACAATTTGAGGAGGATAAAGAAGAAAATAAAAACATATAGCAAAGAGAAGTCAAGGGTTGTTTGGTTCTTATTCCTACTAATTAATGTTATACACTCACTACCCTAAATCTTTTATCACATGACCACATCTATATCATTGTATATATTCATATATTATTTGACAAGAAAGTTATGTATTAAATATGTTATTTTAGTGGCCCATCATGTTATCAAATAACACTTTTAAACAAACCCTCTCTAGGTGTTTTCCTCTCCCGGTTTCACCTTTTATTATTGTTTAAGTTTATATCGTCGTGCATGTGCTATGATTAAAATCAATTAAAAAAGTGTAGGGAAAAGAAAAAAGCTCTTAAATAAAATAATCCTTTTAATAATGGATGGTCAAATCTGATAAAATGGTTTGGTGAGAATTTTCTGAACCAAAATAGAATTTAGCCGTTGTGATAATCCAAATACTCTTTTTTCAACAATCCTACATTGTCAAGCTGTATGTATATATATATATATATATTATCTACACACGAATTTATTATATATATATAGTCGAAGAAACACATTGAATGTTTGATTGTAGTAAAAGCCATGAATCATGGATATATAGTCAATTTCACATTCAATTCCTTTTGGATCTATTTGACGATTCATTGAATGTTTTTTTTTTTTTTTGTATTTTTCATTTCCATATAATTATTTCTGAAAATAAAGTTAATCTTTGTTTTCTCCATTTTTTTCCCATCGTTTTGGATGTACATATTTTTGCTTCTTTTTAACTAATTAGGCTATACAATATATAGCATGTAACTCGTGTTTCTTTGAAAGCCAATATTAAATATAATGGTTAAGATACGATCCAAACAACATTTAGTTCACACCATTTGCTTAGACTTTTTAAAAATCATTGAAGTGATTTTTCTTTATATTACGGAACATGTATATTACACATGTGTACATGTAAATTAGACATGTGTTTTAGCTATAGCTTCTAGGTGCAAAATTGATAAAATCAAAGCGTGATATGTATTATAGCCATTATCTTGAATGTAAATAATATCACCTTGACTTATTCAAATAACATTAGGCTTCGTAATTCATATGAAGTAAAAAGGTCCACTTTGTATGTATTACGTAATCTGATGTATTACGGCTTGGTTTGATTTTTAGAGTGTTATTCATATGTAACTTTCTCATTTTGGTTGGTTTTGTTGGAATTCTTGTATTTGTGTGTTTGTTGAATATCTAGCATTTAAATCGTACACAGTTGTAAATAGATATGAATGGTACATTTTTATAAATGGTGTGAAATAAATGAAGCATATCAATTAAGTACAAAAATGATGTTCCACTCCAAAAAATTTATAGTACTTGCTCCTCAATTTTGTGATTCTGATATTTTACGGTATTAAATTTTGTGATGATAATTAATATGAATGAAATAGTTTCTACCAACAATAATTATTTTTGAAAATTACCATGTAATATTTGCTTATGTTTTTTATTTTTCTTACAAAAACATATAGATGAGAAACTGATATTATTTATATAAAAAAAAAATCAAGAAATAGAAACAAAACCAGAGTTATGGTCAAGAAGATGACCTATGTGTACTACTTCAATACACATTTGTCCATTTCGTCATCGACGACATTTGCGTCCCACTCTCCTCCTTTAAGTAACTTCCTACGTTTTCTTCTTCCTTTAAAATAATATTAATTTAATTTGTATATAATAGTGTGTGATCCTGAGTTTCACTGTGATTTGGGAGAGTAAAACCCGATTTATACGTAAATGTGACAGCCTCATTTACCCTAATTATAGGCTAAAACCATATGCGAATGGTCTTCATATGGGGTCTGACAATTTCCAATAAAATGTAATAATTTTGTGGAAGCATTTTTTTAGTCTTCAAAAACATCAACTAGACCTCAAAGGTTTAAACTTCAGAAAATACAGGTTACTGCATGCAACTTGTGGCTTCAATCTTCCAAAGCTTACATAATAATATATTACGAACTGAATTATCCATAAGCGGATAAGTTGATTACTTTGTACTAGTAGCTAACATATGATTCTTTAAAACATAGTTCAAATTTTTTAGAGATTTATTTTGAAATGATCAAGGATCCTGAAGCAGTAATTATATGGGCTACAGCATAGGGAAATGATTTTGATTTGTTTCCAATATGCAGTAAGAAAGCAGAAAAAAGTAAGAGGACAAACTGGAAAGAACCAGAAGCATAGGGGCATGTGTAATTAATATCATTTACATTTTGTTCAATTGTGTCCATATTAGAGAAAAGAAATGGAAATGAACAAAAATGTAAAAAGAATAATAGGGGAATGAAGTCAAAAAGTTGTTTTAAATACATACGAATGACCATTAATATAACTTTGTAATTATTACAAGGTAAATATTAAATAACACGAAAACCTAGAAGAAAAAAAGGGAATGATGATCCTAAGGTCAAAGCTTAGCAGTTGGGCTATTTACATTTTTTGTTATCTTTATTATTTTTAATATGGTCTATAAACCCTATGATTAAAACCTAGAGGAAACTTCTTCATTTGGTTAAATCCCAAATGCCAATAGGTAGTTCTTGTAAGCAAGTAGGATTGGGCAAAACAAATGTTTTACAAAATTTGCTGCTGGCCAATAATATAAAACGATGATAAATACTTTTCACAACATAACAAGAAATACATAATACTTACTCTATGGTCATAAAATATTAATGAACTATAAATTATCTAAAAACTAAAAAAAATCGAAAAAGTTGAAAACCGAGTTCATTCACTGTAGTTCTCTCATCGCAATTGGTATGTATCGGAGAAAGAAACAATAAAATTTACCCTTTTGCATATCATAATTTTTTTACATATTTTAATGTGTTATAAGTTTCAAAGTATACAAGTTTCGAATACATTTGTAGAAATTAATTGTAATCCGTAGAAGAAATATATGTCTTCAAACTTCAAAGGTAGTGAGTGGTCCATGTATTGGAAATAAAAAGAAAACATAGAAAGATTCTTGTAAAGCTATTTTCTACTAATGCATGCAAAGTCAAATGAATGATAAATTTATGTTGAATGTATTATATCTGTTAGGTCAAAAACATATGTCACCTCAAACTATATATAAAAGTATAGCAGTGTTCCAGCTGGTTACTAATTAAAAATTAATATATCATCTTTCTTCTTTCAATCTGTTCTTCCAAGAAGTTACTTATCATATCAATGAGTTTTGATTTTTCTTTAGCTTCTTATATACATGCACTGACACATATATATACATAAATATAAGCACGAGCTTTTCCAAAAGATACAAAAGGGAATAGAAGGAAAAAGAAACATTTATCTTTTATATGAACAGAAAACTTTTGTCCTTTTGAATCTTTAACCTTCACTCATCAGAATCCCTCCTCTTAAGAGACTTCTTCTTCTTCACCATCTACGTCCTCTGGCTTCTTCATCACTGCAGAAGGCCAAGAAAAAAAAAGTATTTCTTCAAAAGGATTAGGGTTTTCAGATGGGTAGGTGTGGAAGGAGTAATGATGGAGGGATTGTTGGAGTTAGACCGTATGTAAGATCCCCGGTGCCTCGTCTGAGATGGACGCCGGAGCTTCACCGGAGCTTCGTTCATGCCGTTGATTTGCTCGGTGGTCAATACAGTTAGTCTTTTTAACCAACTTCTATACTTTTATATTTTTCCCTAATATCTTAAATATGTGATATCTTAGTTTTGTTTACAAAATTTTGATTTTCTTCGGCAATATATATCTATTATTATCGTCTTCATGTTCAAGGTTTAAATGTTTTATACTTTTGGGTTTGAATGAAGCAGAAGCAACTCCAAAACTTGTTCTTAAGATAATGGATGTGAAGGGACTAACCATTTCACACGTTAAGAGCCATCTCCAGGTCAAATAAAATGATTTAAAACAAAATTCATTTATTTCTTAATATTTATTGTCTTGTACTGTCTATTTATGTATACCATTAGGCTGCCTTCTTCACCGTAATAGCTTAATATTTTGAATATTTGAAACAATTTTTCATTGTTTTGAATATACCTCAGATGTATAGGGGATCCAGACTCACTCTTCTTGGGAGACCAGGTACTTAGATTTTCTTATTCTTTTGTTCAATGAGTTGACATTACATTGCACCTTATAAAGTCACAATAAGACTATACTAACTGTTAATGAAATTAAACAAAAGGGTGAAGATAAAAAGTACTTAGTTTTTTAGAACAATATGGTCTTATTGGATCAAAGTCGAGGTTAATATTAATGCTGACTTGATTTATGAAGTTGTGTTAAATGTATATTGTTTGGTATGAATGTTTTACTGTTGTATAATATCAGTTACACAAAAGTTTTATTGTAATATTATCTAAGTAAATTTAGTTTGTGGTTTAAAAGTATAAGCATTGTCAAACCTAGTTAATTTTTTTGTGCATCATTTTTCTCATTTTTTTAAAAGAATATATACCATGGTCATTAATTAATTAATATTTTCATTATTATGTATTTTTGGGGACAGAAGAGAATTTTTCATCATCTTCAAGAAGAAGAAGACAAGACAATGAAGAAGATCATATTCATGACAAGTTGTCTGTACACGCAAGGAATGATTGTCTTTTGGGTTTTCACTCTTTTAACTTTAGGTAAATTTTATTTTTTATTTTTTATGGAAAAAAATGGAAAAGGAATATTAATTTACTTCTGACAAGTGTTTTAATTTTATTCCAGAAAATAGGTATGCTATCATACAGTTTTGTTTGAATATGAATTGTCGAATTTATAAAAAATTTATTTTTCACTTTTATTTTTGGGGAGAAGAGAGCAGACTGATAATGATGACGATGACTTTCTTAACATCATGAACATGGAGAGAAGGAATATATTTGCAGGCAATGGCGAGTCCATCAAACTTCAATCTCATCACTTTCTCGAGGTATATTTAATTATATTATATGGTTTGGTTTCACATATAGCCGTTACGAAAAGTTACATCAGTAATAAAAGTAATTAAAGCTCTGATAAACACTCACTAAACCATTGAACATTAATGTATTATGGGTAATATGGGTCAACACTAGCGTAGGCATGGGTTAACACAAACTGAGCTTTTATATCTTTGGAACTTAGGTTAAGAACACAAAGAACAACTGGGAAAACACATGGCGAGAGAATGAACACGAAGAAGAAGAAGAGTTATCGTTGTCTCTGTCGTTGAATCATACTTATAATATGTATCAACAACGCTGGAGAAGAAACACATCATCATCAATCAGTGAAACCAGCGAAGCTGCAGTCTCATCATCTTCTGCTTCATTCATCCTCAGAGATTGTTATGGTTCTTCAAAGATTGATCTTAATCTTAATCTCTCATATTTATCTACTCCGTAGTTGAAGCTTTGTTCGTTTGTTTTTCAGTGAACAACACAAGTAGATTAGTTTGAAAACATTATAAAATATCGTAATCTTCTAGTTAGGCTTCTAGATGTTTTTTTTTATGTGATAGTGATGATTTTTTGTGTCTACAATCTCACCGTCGCATCGGAATTATTAAAGATAATTTGGAATGTGTTAACCAAGTGAGCTCAAAGTAGTTCGACTAGTGTAATCTTCTTTTTCTTCATGGCAAATAAAAGAAAGTGAAGAAGCTTCTTAATTGGGACGTTTTGATAAAACACTTCGAAGTCCATCTTTAAACCCTAACGGGCCTCTTACAATAAATGGGCTTTAATTCCACTACTTCTTGTGCTAGCTCATATACCCTAATAGACCTTGAAGCACTTTCTGTTGGGCTTTTCTGACTATTGTAATTCAGAAAAATTAATTTTTTAAATTAGCTCTCATACAAAATCTTCTTTGTATTTCATTACATACATATAGCAGCATAATTTGATATACACCTAACAGGCATGTGTATTATATGGCCAGCCTAATACAGCTATGTTGGGCTGGGCCTCTTGTGGGCTTTTGTTCTCTTTTCTAATTCGACAGACAAATCAAGTAACATAAAAATCACTGGCCAAGATATTTTTCTTTCAATTTCACAAAATGTCAACATCTAGTAATTAACAGATTTTCTGAATTCATTTTTTTGGCATAAACATTATGCTATGTCGCTTGATATAAATTAAAACTCATATTCTAATTTAAAAAAAAATCGAATTGTTAGCTAAAATAATTAGCTACTATTTATATGAAGTATTTGCATACTCGGTTATTTTGTATTAGGTGGCCGAACTTTTTTATATTGTAATGTAATAATACATACAACAAAAATGAATAACAATACTTATTATATATTATAAATATTTGATTACGACACGAATTTGAATAATTTTGGAATGTTGGATGCTTCTGTTTGTATTATGCTTTTGTTGGAATATTATCCGATCCGTTGACGTATATTATTGTAGACAGATATCTCTTGAAACCTGCAGCTTATAACTTGCATGTGCGACGTGGGATATATAATTTATATATGACTCAAATGAGCATATGTATTTCTTTTAAATGAGATTATTTATAATTAACTTATTTAACTCTATTATTAGCTTAATTTAAGATATATTCATACCTTTAAAAAATGTCATCGTAAACGAAATTTACCAAAAAAAATCACATGAATGAAACATAATTTAATTTCTAAGATACCAAGTATAATTTGAGAGTTGACAAGTACATGCATATGCATGTATCATGTAAATTAGAAAAATGAGTTGTATATATAGACTATTTGAAAAAATAAATCTGAAAACCACTCCTACATGTATATACTATAGTGTATATATATATATATATATATATGTTTATTATGTATATTTATTTATTAGGTATATACTATAGTATTAATTAAATGTTTCAAACAAAACCTCACATGAAATATGCAAATAATTGATATATATATATAAGTGGCAGAGGTAGAGAGTAGTTAGCATAAAACTTTAAATTTATTATAGTTCTGATACAAAAAATAATATAACCTTCACCTTAATTAATATATTGACATCCATGAAATTTAATTTTTATATTTTGATACCCACATCAATTTTTTCTACTTCCTCCACTGTGTTATATATATATATATATATATATACATGTGGGAGTGGTTTTTAGATACACTCTTCAAATAATGTATATAAAATTATTTATTCTTGTTAACTCTCAAATTCTGCATGGTATTTTACAAATTCAAATGTTTCATTTATGGCTTGCTCATGCCATTTAAAAACATGGGTCTCTTAAAATAAGTTACTTATACGTTTAATAATTAACTCCTTTCGTGAATATATTATATCTATATATATATAGTAACAGTATATAACGAAGTAAAATATAGAGGAATGAACAATTGGGACAGCGATTGCTTTAGCCTTTATCTCTATTGTCATTCTTTCTAACACAAGTTCGAACTTGATCATTCCTCCAAAATAAGATATACAATAAATGAAAATGACTTCAAATTTTATTGGGGGAAACAAATGTTGGAGCCTTCCAACATAACGATACTCAATCATCTCAAGCTTTGCCAAATGGATGATTTGGATGTGAAAATTTAATCTCAGCCTCAAGAGGAGTTCCATTACGACCACCACGACCATTTACGTTGCTCACAATTCCTCCATTCACGCCAAGAAAGTCCAAAGTCAACCTATCGGATCCTCCCATGCTAAGATTGTTTCCGAACTGAAGATTGAAAACGCTACCAGACCGGCCTTGATGTTCTGTTGTCGCAGCTAGAGAGTTCATTAAGCCTTGAAGGTTTCCATTATCACTATGTCCAAAGTCATTAACGACCACACTTGACGAAGACGTTAGCCCTCTAAGCAAAGCAGAAGAATCGTTGTTATCAGCACCATTGGTGAAAAGATAAGGGACACTTGTTTGGTCAGAGCTCTTAGTGTTGTCTTGAAAGTATTCGAGGTTGAACAAGTTGTTGTCGTTGTTGTTGATATTATCACCGAAGATTACACCGTGCTGGTTTATGAAACCCTGGTCGTTTTGCGTCAACAATCCTTGGTTTGCAGAGCATTGCATAAGGAAATTAGTAGGGCTCGGACTAGGGTTTACAAACTGTGGGGTAAAACCAGAAGTTGAAGTGCTACCAAAATGGTGGTGTGAAAGAGCAGAAGTAGCACCGCCATAAAAGCCATGTCTTCCGCCACCACCAGCACCAGCTGCCATCCCCGGGAAGCTCACAGTAGGATTTCTTGCTGACTCATGTATTAATGCATCACAAAATGCCTTGTGCGTAATGTAGCTATCCCTTCTACAGTAACAACAAATAAATAATTAAAAATTATAATTACTATAACCACGAAAAAATAAAACTATATTTGACCAACACCAGATTTTTTTTGTTTTAAATAAAACCCTAAAGATGTTAAGTATACATCAACTACTCCTACTATATCACGCCGACCCTTTAATTATTAACTAAACAACGAAACCAACCACTCTTTATACACAAATCAAATTGTATAATTTAACCAAATACTAAATTTTTATACAATATGAAGAGAGAAAATGAGATGGGCCCGTCAAGAAGAGGAGTTACATGGAAAGAGGAACCTGCAAAGGTGAAGAAGAAGAAAACAAAAAATGGGAATGCATGGAAACAAAATCCAACTCACATGTGACCAAATTTAGCATCTTTTATTTATCTCCTTTCTCATTTACCATCTTTCTTTCTTTCACTACTCTTTAACAACCAAACAAATATATTGATAGATCCTACGTCTATATGTGCATATAAGTTCATGTCCCTATATAGGAAATATGATGTTCCGTAGCCAATATAGATTATATCTATATGCATAGATTTCAGTCACGAGTCAATATATATAATTAAAGAGGGTATCACACTCAAGTACTATATATAACTTGCATGTTCGTTAGTTGAACTTTTTACTATTCACTGACCGACATGTTATTTTTTCACTTGTATCTTAAGTAGAAGCCTAGAGTACTTTAACCTTAAAATCTATAGCCGACATTCAAAATCCGTGGTAAAAAAAATGAGAGTTGAAATCACAAAGAGAGAAATATATTTTACCTAGAGAATATGGTACCACAGTCACATCGATATTCTTTGGTACCGCAAGTTTTAGAGTGAGCTTTCCAATCAGATTGAACAGCGTAACACTTTGAGCATTTCTCACATTTCCACTTTTTTTCGCCGTGCTTACGACAATAGTGCTTCTTGATTCCGGTGAGATCTCCGAGAGCACGTGAGGGATCATGGTGGACGCACGTGGGCTCCGGACAAAGATATACTTTCCTCTTCACTTCTTTGTTAGACTTTTGCTTTAGCTTCCATGGAAGGTTGTGTCCTCTTCTGTGAAGCTGTAGATTCTGTTCTCTTTGAAACCCTTTGTTGCATACTTCACATAAAAATCTGTTCTTCGCCATTATGGTTTTTGGAGATAACGCTATCACTTCAGCATCCAGATCTGTTTTTTTTTAAAGTCACAAAAAAAATTCCATTAGTCAAGAATATTATATAAAACAACATCAAATAATCTAATCTACTTGTAAAATCTGATTAATCTAGTGCAAAAAATTCCAGCTAATATTATTCTAATCAAGATTGAATAAGAATAAATGAATTGAGATTAGGGTTCTTATATCACTTCCTTAATGGATGTTTGTTTGAAATTTAAACACACACAAATATTTATTAAATATATATATATATATATAAGGACTAAGGTGCTAACTTGAACTTGTTGGTTGGTTTCTTCGTTTCTTAGGTGGTGGAGCAACGGAGTTGGGTGGTTGAATCATCGTCATCTGCGTCTCTTCATGGTTAAAGCTGTTTCCTCCGGTGCCAACGCCGGAGAGGATGAAAGACTGAGTGGAAGATGATGAAATTGAGTTGTTATACGACGAAGACATCTTTTCAGGGATTGATTTTGCTTAATCTACAAAGATCCATTAAAAATATGAGCAGAAGAAAATGAAAGCGATGAATTAGAAGAACAGGAAGAATCCATAGAGATTGATGACATGAGAAGGAAAAAAAAATCACTAGAAGACATTAACGAGAACAAAGAGAACAGACATAAATCCAAAGGTTTTGAAAGAAGACATAGTATAAATTGTATTTATTGTACCCTTTTAGTCTTGAGATTCAGAGAAATAAACCAAGAAGAAAAAGGTCAAACAAAAGCTGAAACTCATAGACAAGAAAGAAACCAAGTAGATGATAAAGAAGCCATAATCAAATATATATAAATACATATAGATACATACAAATACACACCTCAAGAAAAGCCCTATCTCACTCTCTCGCTTGGTTGGTCTAGCTTTTTAATAATTGGATTGAGTCTTGTATGTCCTCTGAAATATTTAGCTACAGTCCCTTTCTATGAAAGAAAATTAATTTCCAAAAAGAGTCTAAAATTTTATTTTGAAGGAGAATAGTATACAAATTTTTTGTTCAATTTTCGATTTTAATGTTAAGAGAGTTAGAGTTGTAATATTAGGTGTCATTGTAAAACAGTGAAATGTGGGCACATGCGGTTGTGGTCATGGGTCCACTTCAGACTCTTTCTCGTGTTTTTCTGATGGCTTCAAGACAAAACCTCTATATTTCTCTTCATTTAACACGTAATTTTTGCCTTTAAGACACCAAACAAATCCTTCACTTATATATTTTTTATTTTGTTATAGTTGTTACATTTTTAGTTATTACTTGTAGTGTAGGGTCTTATATATTTTGTTTAAGGTGAATAAAACTGTGATGATTTATGAATTCTTTTTAAATAACACTGATGAAATGGTTAGACTTTTACCGACTGATTCATTGTATATGTATTTTTTGTTTGACGTTTATGTATATATGTGTATATCATAATGTTAAACAGTATTTAATTGAGTGGCATATATTATTATGTATATTAATATTAATTCAAAATCAACGTGATTGACTCTCTACTTAACAACATAAATTTACGGCTAATATCATAATACATATTTTTAACTTTTACCAATGATTCATTGTATATGTAGTTATGTATTTTGTAATTTTAAAGATATTATTTGTATCTGAATGGATCGTATATTTCATGCGCTACTATTGCATGAACATACATATTATGACTTAATGTAATATTATTCATATTATAAATTTTATACTTAAATAACCACAATATTAACGTGTATTCAAATATGTAACACATATTATATTATATTATTGTGTAGTTCACGCACCACTAATGGGCGTTTGACGTAAATCAGCTTTTACAACTCAACTTATTGATGTTTGTGGTCAAAAATAAGCATAGTGACTGTTTAGTCTTAAAATCATTAGTCCAATTTAATTAATATGTTTTAATAATTATTGAATTTAATGTAAGTATCATAGTTACCGTTAAAACTAATAATTATTAATCCAATTAAAGTAACAGAGATTTACTGAAACTGATTTTGTATAATTTCACATAATACAATGTAACAAATATAGAAGAAACCTATAAAATCCGATAATATGTAATATCATTCACGGAAAATAAAATATCATAATATGTATTTGTTTTTTAAAGTCAACATTAAAATACTAATCTGATAAAACCTTAAGAAACAGCTTAATAGATTGTTTTATAGATAGGAATATTCATTCCCATGTAGCAGAGATCATAGAATTGGCAACACCAGATTGCTCCAAGGTTAAGTTAGATTCATACTCCAATGTCTTTGATTCACCTGGAATCGCTTGTGTTAGCTTCAATGGCTTCTTCCTCTCTGATTCCTCAAGCTGAGAATAACAGAATGACCAGAGAAGCTACAATAGAGACAACAACAAAGATCTTAGAAAATCTCAGACAGCAAAACAAAACAACAAGAATCAATGATACTTCTTAGGATTTGTAGACCTGAATTGTATCGGTTTTAAGAAAATTCCTCTGGAGTCTACGTCCGTTTGGTAAACGGATCCCAACTCTGCATTGAACACTGCGATCACTTCCCTTTGGTTCTTCAGGAAGAGGTGGGAATGTTGGCAGCACTGCGGTTGTAACTGCTTCAACTGCTACTTCTTCAGGTGTTTTTGATGTTGACTGATCATTATATGAAGACTCTTTTATGTTGTTATCTTCCAAGGAAGCAGCTAATGCTCGTTGTAGTTCTTCTTCGTCTTCATCTTTAGCAACATCATCTAAAGCAATAAATCAGATTAAAACATGAAAGTTGTGGAGAAGTTTGAAAACTAACCTTTAGGTTTAGAATGGGGATTTAAAGAGAAGTTGCCTCTTGGCCGTTTCTTTGATAGAGAAGCAAAGTGTTCACGAGGACCACCATCCATGAATGGCACTAAATCTTCTAGCAAAGTCTCGGGTTCGACCATTCCACACCACATTCTCATCTTTTGACCAGTGGTTGGATCGATGACAAGCACCACGGGAATAGATTCGAGCTTGTAGTATGTACAAACCTTTCTTCCTTCTGTGGTATCATCATAGACCTAGTACCGGAAAAAGATTGAACCGATTCTGTAAAGAGTGTTTCACTTTAAGAGGGAAGGACAATACCTGCCAGAAGATGAAGTTGGCTTTGATAGTCTGAGAAACAGCCTCATTTGCCCATGTATCTCGATTTAGCTATGAGAAAGAACACACAAAGACAGATTGAGCAACACTAGATGTGAATAGCATCAAGTTGAGTCGAAAAAGAAATCAAGCAAGAGGAGATTTAAGAGAATAACCATATGAGAGCTGAATTCAGTGGTAGATTGGAGGTTGACGAGAAGCCATTTACCCTGAGAAGAAGAAGTAGTTTTTGCCTGAACAAATAAACCATACAGAGAGGTTTAGAGTAAGAAAGTATATAAGTGATTAAGCAAAGCAAGAAATGTTGTAGATAACCAGTTCAAACGATCCCTGGAACATCAGATGAAAAGGAGGACGGTACAACGAGGCCAAGCTATCTCGTGGAGCTGATGCTGACTCTGATGCAGAGGCAGATGAAGCACCCTCATCTGGTTCCCAAATTCCAGGACTTTTTGGCTCTTCACTGAAGTTACGGAAAGCAATCAAAGAAGCTGGTTCAGGCTGAGAGTTTCCCACCCTCATAGCCCTAATCACAAATGCAAGTGAATTATGAGAGCTACATTCCGCATGTACTGTTAGAAGAGAGTATTATCAGAACCTAGACCTTAGAATCATGGAAAAAAAGAGGCCAACTCCTAAATTTGGGGAACCTACATTGTTAGTTGTTACTACCTCGGCTAAATCCTAGGTAATGATAACAAGCGAGGAAAAACCACAAGAAACACAGAGGCAGTTCTGCAACCTAAATACAAGTTCTAGATTTAAGAAAAAACCAAAGAAGAGCGCGAAAAAAAAGACTAACCCATAATACATAGGATCGCCATAAAGAGTCTCCCTCACAACAGGCAAAGGAGCACGAACTTCATCAACATCGTTCTGAAGTATCCTTTCATTTCCTGTGTCTGTAACCGCCCTATGAAAAATATCATCATAACAAAAGGTTTAACAAAGAAACAAAAAAGGAGTATACTTTACAGTAGCCCAATTATAACATTATCATACCCCCAAGATTGAGCAGCCACAGGATCGTTGGACTCTGGCTGAGTGTGTGTACCAGACGGAAGCATACCAGCTTCATTTCCAATGTAAAAAAGCTGAATAGCCTCTTCAAGTTTCCAGCTTGTTGCCTATTAATAGAAAATTTTCTACCAAGTTAGTAACTTTACACAAAGTAAAGGGAGCTTAACAAATAATCAACACAAGAGTTGTTAAAGTCCAAACAAACTAAATCCTATACAGAAATTATAAAACAGCTAAAATGAGTTACTTGTTAGTCATAGGAAGAACAATGATCATATATTAAAGAAGTAAAAACCTGCTAAATCAATCTCCTCACAGTGTAGATCGTAACACCATAGATATCTTCTTACATGAAAAGCCAGATCGACAGAGAAAAATCAAAAAAAAAAAAAACTTAGCCTAAAATCTTAATCTAAGAGTTAAATTCCAAAACCATTATATGAAAATGTCCGTAGAAATTTTCCCAGAAGCTGAAAAAATTGAAGGATCCAATCTAAGGTTTCAAGTAGACATCCCAAATTGATTGTTAAGAGTCTTCAAACAAATTATTCATAAGCTAACATAACGCCAAAAACATACAGTTAAGACCCAAAAAACCAGTAAATCAATGCTAAGCTCACTTATACAAATCCCATGAAGCANGGCAGTTTCAGCTGTCTGTCCGACAGCGATTTCGAGGAAAGAAGAGACTAATCTCTGCTGGTCACTAGAAGACAACATTCCTTCCATTAATAAGACCAGAACCCCCAAAAAAAACCTCGACTTTCTGAGAACACACAACAAACCCCAAAATCATTAGAGTGATCTAATAAAAAGAAAAGAAAAACAACCCAAAAATGACAGTAAAGTATCAGACTTGCCCAGAAGATGATAGTTAAGGAACTGAAGAGTCGAATCCTACGGGAGGAGAAGAAGAAGGAACGACATACGATTAAAATTGGGTGATGTTTAGCTGCCAAATATACTTACACTGTACACATCTCTTTCCTCTTGTTCATCAAATTAAAAAGACAACTATAACCCTACGTCTTGTCGGTTAAATTCGTGCTGCGTAGTGGGGTTATTTATGACATTTCATGAAAATACGCATGTCATATTTTATTTGGGTCCATCATTGAGCTCATTTTAAGACATTGTCCCAGATTATTCAATCGTCTATTATTAAAGTCGTATTCAATCGAATTATCATCTTAAATTCGAGTTATTATTATTATATTGCAAACTTCTTCTCAAAAGCTATTGAAACAAAATGAAATCTTTTAAATGTCCATTAATTTTTCAATTTTTATTGCACAACACAAGTAAGATTTTTCTTCCTGTTTGGGTTTGATCACAAATTTATAAACCTTTTCACTAATTTCTGAAAAGAATATTTATCACACATTATCAAGGAATTATAAGGGCAAATTTGGCTGAGAAAGTGGGGAAACCAAAAAAAAAATCTAAGAGTTTTGTTTTCTTATGTGTTTGCTCTTAAGAGAGTGAAAGGACACAAAGACCTTCATGCTGGTTTTGATCTCTCTCGTGGTGGAATCCGCATCCATGACTTCATTGACTCATAGACTGTGAATCCAATCGCCACAGATGGAACAATCTATCAAACAAATCAATAATAAGTCACAAATTTTGAATACCAAGATTGAGTTTTCTTGGTTTCATTGAAGTTGAAGACTTTATATCAGACTTTTACCTTGATGTAGTTGATGCTTAAACCAGCAAACAACTGTCTCCAGCCCTGAGTTCGAACAATCGTGGTGAGCCCATCAAATGTGTTCTTGTAACGCTTGTTGCGGCTTTCACTTGTCATAGGCTGCAGATTCTCTACCTTTTGTCACATGAAACCATATAGATTATGAGTTCTAAAATGTTGCAAAAGTTTGAATCATGTTTCTGGTTTGTTTTGTTAATACCTGCATTTGTCTTCTAACAACATCTAATGGGTATGTTAAGGTCTGTCCAAATAAACCAGCTAAAGCTCCACAAGGTAGATGCATTCGAACAGAGTTTTGATGCTCTTCAGGAACATGTCTTTTCAATTCTTCATATATGTAGAACTTAAGGCCAGCGTAAGGAAGGATACCGATCAGTGTTGGCCCTGCACATTAGGAAAAGTACACACATAAAGATGAGGTTTAAGAGTCAACCAAGATTACTTTGCCACCAACCATTTGTAGCTTAAAGACTTCATCTATCCATTTGATAGAGAGTTTAAACATTAATGCAAACAAATTTTATGAGCTTTACCAATGCCTCGGTATAGCCCACGTGGTCCCCCTTCTTTATAAGCCATTGAAAGAACCTCTTTTATGCCTGAATAATTAGGTTGACGGTAAAATCCATTTGCACGATCTCGGAGGCTCGATCTTGTGTCAGAAACCTTAAATGCAACAACAATGGTATAAGAGGAGAAACAAAAAGATACTCCAAGTTTTCAATTAAGTTACAACAAAAGTATATCAAAGCAAAGTATTTAAAATCACAAACCTGGTAAGCTAGCTTAGTACGAGCTAAATCGAGGGGATATGTGCACAAAACAGCTGTTCCGCCTGCAGCTGAACCAGCCACAAGATCAACAATTGGACCAGAACCTAAGGGAAGATTATTTTCCAAAATCCAGTCGCGATAAACTTCATACGTCATGTAATGAAGGGCAGCATATGGAATAATCCGAATAACACTCGCCCCATTTCCTCTGCAAGAGTTATGTAACAACACAAGGTTAAAGTAATGTAACTGAGCTAAGCTGCAAAATAAGACTCAAAACACTAAGTACTTACTTATAAAACCCGAGAGGACCGTCACATTGTAACACCTTCTTCAATGACTGGGACACACCAAGGGTCTTAAAATCGTTTGTTCTAGTCTGTTATTGAACGATCATCAAAACAAATGTATTAGGATATGATCAAAGTACTACGAAACATCAAAACAGTGAAACACACAAGAATAACAAGACTAACACAAGCGAGACATTCACCTGTAGTAGAATTTTGATCCTCTCCAGAGGTGCAACAGCAGTTTTAGCAACTGCACCAGCAACTCCACCAGCGATAAGTGTTTTGGCAAGCACAGGCATTGTATCCACAAGGCTCATCACATCAGCCGAGAATGT
>KE158729.1:3760-21786 GCA_000411055.1 Leavenworthia alabamica | reverse complement strand
GGGTTCGGTTTTTCTTGCTCGGATAGGTTTTTTTGCCCATGCCTATTTAGAAGAATTAAAATTCTATTAGATTATATTAAAATGTTGAAAAAGTGAATGTTAGAATTTAAATTCTATAAACAGTAATTACATTAAAATCTTTTACAATTATTAAAAATTCTGTGTTAAATCTTTTTAATTGAATTTAATTACCATTCTATTAATTACCATCATATTCTCTAGTTCAATACCCCACCTTAATTGTAATAAAGTGTTTAATGACTGGTTTGGTTTGAAATTGAAATATACCACTTTTCATGGTAACATCAGACAAACAATTATTTTAATTAGACACAAATAATATTTTTTTATTAAAATTATATTTTAATATAATTTATTCAGAATTAAATTTAATTTTTAATCTAATTAAATTATTAAATGTTAATTTTGTTTTAAATTAATTTTAATTATATTTGTGGAAGTTAAATTTAACTAAATTGTCCCTTATATTATAAGTTATAACTAACTAATAACGTTTTTAGGATAGATAAATTCTCTGCGATATGTCAGAATTTCTGATAGACAATCTCTGTGATACTATTTACCCACACGAAAGCCTCTAGAAAACTTTTGAAATTTCAATTATAGTTTTTTTTTTGGTTATTAAAAGAGTAACCATTTTGCCCATATTTCAACATCACATAAAATGTACACATCAACTCTTTGTTTTCTATGTTTAACTATAAATAAGTCTTAACTTTAAGGGTTAAAACCCCAAACCAAGTCTACCCAGTGCTATTACTCTCTACAGTTCCCTGTTCACTTTGTCGTCTCTTCTCCCTCAAACTCTCTCCCCACATCTTAGCCTCTGCAACCGCACGCTCCCTATTCATATCTCGGTTCAATATCCGCGCTCTCTCTCTCGGCGAATCTTCTTTTTCCGAACCATCTAACTCAAGTTTACTTCCCGAACCACCACCACCACCGCCATCATCATTCCTTGATATTAACCTCCCACCTTTCTCATCTCTGTTTCTCCTATTGTTATCATCTTTACTTGGATCATAACCTTGGTTTGCAAGATAAGAGAGTGCAGTTACAACATCTGCTATGAGCGGACGTGCAGCCGCCTGTTCTTGTATACACATTGAAGCCACAGCTAAAGCTTGGTATAGTGCTCGTGTTGGAAACCGTCCTTTTAACTTAGGATCCGCGAGTTTAACGAACTTTCTTCTATCGTTAAACAATGGTCGAGCCTGTTTAAACCAATCAAAATCATCAATAAACCAAAACAAGCTGACATTATTGTGATACAAAGAATTATTTACCCAAGCTACGAGGTTCTGTTCTCCATGAGGCATCTCATTATCTATAGCTTTACGACCAGTAATAAGCTCGAGAAAAACAACACCGAAACTATAAACATCTGACTTAACTGTCAATTGTCCTGTCATTGCATACTCTGGAGCACAATAACCATAAGTTCCCATAACTCTAGTTGAGACATGAGATTTGTCTCCGGTTGGTCCGAGTTTAGCAAGTCCAAAATCAGAAAGCTTTGGATGGAAACCTTCATCTAATAAAATGTTTGATGACTTGAAATCTCTATAAATAACCGGTGGATCTGCCTTATCATGTAAGAATTCTAAACCTTTCGCCGCACCAGCAGCTATCTTCATTCTCATGTTCCAATCTAAAGCCTCCTTATCCGGTGGAAGATCTGGTTGCAATGTATAAATAAATCTATTTCTTAAGATCAGTTGAGATAAAAAAAAACGCGGGAGATTTACCGTGGAGGTGATCTTCCAATGATCCTAAGGACATGAATTCGTAGACTAAGAGACGTTGATCTCCATCAGCACAGTAACCAATAAGATTGACTAAGTTGGGATGATGAAGAAGGCTGAGCATAAGAACCTCTACTAGAAATTCTCTGTTACCTTGAAGACCATTTCTGTCCAGTTGTTTAACAGCAACAACCTGATAGAGATGAAGAGATATATCGAATGAGATATACAACAACATTAACGTATGCGAAATCATAAAGCTTAACCAACTAATCTGTAACATGCAGAGAACAAAAGATCAAGAGTATCAAACAAAGTTGGCCATCTAGGATTGTAACATAAACACGTCCAAATCCGCCTTTTATGAAACAGAATCCAAACAAAACAAGAATGTTGTTACCTGACCAGTACTGTCAAGTCTTCCTTTGTAAACACGACCAAATCCACCTTCGCCTAAGAAAGTATCAGGGTGAAAGTTCATAGTAGCAGTAGCAAGTTCGCGGAAACCAAATGTATGAGCAGAGATTTGACCATCTCTTGGAAGCAGTAGCTCTGTTTTTGAACCTCCATTACTCTTTGAGTTAAGCTTCTCCGTACCTACAACATTATCAAGATCAATCAATTTACACAAGTCTTCTCATCATACCAACCTAAACTACAAAAACAAATCACCCTAAACACATAAAACTTGTATTAATGTCTTGAGGGCACAATCTAAGATCCTGACTTAGTACTAGGATCATGTGATCCTCTGATCCTTCACAAGGTCCAATTCATTTTCAAAGACACAAAATTTACACTAAGGATGAACTTGGGACTTCTCAATCAGATCAAAACAAGTGAAATTATAAGAAAAAGGATCATACTTTCCAATCAATCAGCTGAATAAGAACATGCCCAATAACATAAGACATTAAACAAGTTCATGTAACCAAACTAACAGTGATGAGATCAAGTCCCCTTAGAATCAAATAAACCAGATCTTATGGGCATATAACCATAGAGATAAATGAGAAACAATGAAATTAAACAAAAGACCTGAAGGAAGTCGAGACACGTTATTGGATATTGTTGGTTGTGATTGTTTATAATCATTAGATTTATCAACTGGGTTTAGCTTCTCGTCATCACTTGAATCAAAACATGAGAAACAACCCATCTTCGCCACCCGATTTACTCAATGAAGAAAAAAACAACAACTTTTATTCAGAGTCGAACAGGAAAAAAAAAAGGAACGAAATTGGAGTTTAAGACCGGAAGAGATGAAGTAGCTTGTGTTTTGTGTTCACACTATTTTACCAATTTACAAATAAATAAGTTTTAACGAAAAGACGCGTTTGCGGAAAATGTGTAAATCTGTTTCTGATAGCATATAAAGTAAACTTCTGTTATTGACCATAACGATAATTATTAAACTAATTATATTTTTATTATTTCAAGTTATTAAATATCTTTTTCTTTAATATTTATCAAACTATGATAAAAAATTGATTACCAATCAAATTGTATTATTTTAACATTAAACCCAACAAAATAATTGTATTATTTTATTATTGGCGTCAACCTTTGACTGATTACTATTCATATCAGTTGTGGTATTTGAGATAAAATATGTTATTTACGAAACTATATTATCGAGATTATTATATCATAACTGAATTTTTTTAATATATATTCTTTTTTATTGATTTGTTAAGAAACTAATGTACATCAAATTAAAAATACACTGCTTAATTTGATTTTTTTTTAATTTAGTTATAAAATAAAATTTATTAAATTTAAATTGGCTACATGGAAAAAAAATATATATATTATGATCAAATCTACTATTTATTATTTAAGCAGTACTAATAGAACGATAACCCTATAATGTTATGGTATATTACAATTTATGTCATTGGATTATCATAACTTATTTAATATTTATATTAAATTACTAGAATGATAACTAGATAATATACTATTTAATACATATTTCATTCAACAATATTTTTATATTTCTTACCTACATTATTAATCATATATATCATCAATAATAATAACTTTCTTATATTATAAACTCTTAACTATATAAAATTATATATTTCATCTCTTATTTATGTTTTTCATATATTTTATTATATATTATAAATCTACTTATATTTAATATTGTGTATATTGTTTACTAATCTATCTATATAATATTAAGTATAATAACAATGTGTTTACGAAACTATATTATCGAAATTATTATCGAGATAAACAAATATCACATATAGCATAATTTAATCATATTATAAATTATCAATACATAAAGAACAAAAAAAATATAAAATACACTAACATCTTTTTAATATATATTAAATAATATACTCATATAATCTAACTAAATTATATATATTTTAAATATATTTCCCCGCGATGCGAGACTCGAGGGTGATATACTAGTTAGTTAAATTAATTTAATTTTAAATCGCATGCATGAACTTTCTATCAATAAAACTCTTAAACTAATCTATACTATAAAAGTATAGGTTCTCTCCTGGTTGCGACACGTGGAAGCTTATATGGGCTCCATGTGTCTTTTTTTTTATATTTTGGTCCCTACCTTTATCATTCATTTATATATTTGCCCCAAAAATTAATAAAAATCAATTGTCCTCACCGATTTCGTTAGTTAAAAAAAAATTAATGTTTAGAATATTTTTAAATCTATAAAATAAAAAAATATCTAAACATTGATAAAAAAATTTCTCCATATTTACTTTCTAAATAAAAAATAAATTAATTTTAGAATATATATGTATATATATATATACTAATTTAATATTTGTTAAATATTCATAAATCACTATTTTTTCAAAAATATTCTTTAGTAAATAAATTTATTTTAGATTTTCTTTTCAAATTAGAAATTAGTTTTTTTTTTCGAGTGTAAATTTAAGTTTTACATACATTTTTGAAGTTTTCGGGTATGAAAAAAATTAAAAATTTAAGTATCCATTTATTTTGGGTTTTCGACGGATTTGAGATTTAAAACCTAAATTATTCCCAATCCGATCCGAAAAACAAAGATTCTAGATGTCAAGACCCAACGAACTCGAATCCGATCGGGTTTATTCAATCCGATCCAACGAGTATTATGTGTATGGCTAATATTAATTACAGATGTATATTGATTTTAGATAAAAAAAAATTTAATGCTTTATATTATACTATTATTCTAATTTGTTTTTGTTTAATTTTATTTTATTTTATTTTTAAAATCAAATTTCAAATCAAAATTTTAAAAATATTAAAAAATTATAAATATAAATTTTTGATGTTAATACCTATGATAGTTCACATAATTTTTTAGTAAATTTATTTTTCAGTGTATATTTATTTNTATTTAATTATGAAAATAAATTACAAATATATTTTATCATGTAAATAGATAGTTATAATATAATAATAATAGTTTTTTATCTATGTAAATAAATTATATTATATTTATCAAACAGTTTAGATAATGAATATTTAATATTGCAAAAATCTAAATATAATATGTTTATTTATATTTATCATCTGCGGTATTTAGATTTGAAATTTTTTTGGATTTGGTTTGATTGGATTCAGACCAATCCAAAAATTAAAAAAATATAATATGATTTAATAAAAAAGGTTGTTTGATAATGTCTATTTTAAAAAAATTATAAGGATTTAAAATTTTAAAATGCATTAAACCATATTCAAATATATATTCTACTGTATGTGATAATGCATATTATTTTGATGTGTTGCTACGACTCAGACTCCCGCTATACTTTGATTTGTTATATACTCTTTCCATTTCATAATATTTGATTTATAGGTTTTTCACTCATATTAAAAAAATTAATAATTCTAACTTTTATTAATGTTTTCAATTATTACTCATAAAGTAATAAGTATTCCACATAATAAATTTTCATATTTAGAATTCCAAAAACATAAAACATAATTTATGATAAAAATCAAATATTATAAAACAATAAAAAAAAAAGTAAAACATCAAATATTATGATAGGAAAAAAGTATATATATTAATATATTTTCTTGAAAAGTTAACATAAAATGTTGTAATCCTCAGATTGATATGGTTTATATTATTAAATGACAGAAAAATATGGGAAAGAAACACGATTCTAACTGAAATCTAAGTTAAAAACTATCACACAAATTGTCACGATGATTGGATATAACTTTTCATATTATTTAAACAATTATAAATATTTAATAAATATTTACGATAAAGAGATGTATTTATTTTAAATTTTGACTGATCATTAATAATAGATTTCTGAAAAATGGTTAATATTTTTATTAGCATTTTTATGTTTAAAATTTAGTTAGGTGGTATTGAGGAGCTCGATGTAACTAGCTCTTAAAAAAGTTGGAGGATAACAAAAAATAATTGTGGAATAGTTTTCAGTTTTTAAAATATTTTTAATTTTATTATATTTATAATTTTTAAACTAATATATTGCAATATATATCAAAAGTAGAGAAATGAGCAATGAGATAATATATTCTACTATTTATTCTGTTTAATTTCTTCATAGTTTGTGAATTCAATAAACATCATTTTGAATTTTAGAAATTAAATATGAGCTTATTTCAGTCTATAATTGATATCTTGAATACTATAACAACATTTTACAATTTTAGAAAACAGTGAGAAACTAATTTTTTATTAAATAATATAGAAAAATTTGGTTATTTTAAAAAAAAAATCGGTTAGGCAGAAATTAATCGGTTATGAGATCAGTAAAAAATTAGTTCAACGATTAATCAATATGATTAAGACAAAATCGCGACAAAAATATGTTATATAACGATTTAAACAGTTGGTAGGCAACCAATTTCTAAAATAAAAAGTTTTTGTATTAAAAGAGTAAAATTTCATTTCAGCAAATGAAAAAAAACTCATATATTGAGAGAAATGAACATAATAATGAATTACTTAATTGATTAGAAAAATTTAACAGATGCACGATAAAATTGTCGAAAGATATCTTATCTACTAAAAACTATAAAGTAGAATAAAAAGAATGAAAAGAATAGAGAAAGTAAAAAATAATTGACTGAATTATTTGAATTCCTTGTAAAATAAATTATTAAAAAATTATAAAAAATTGAAGTTATTTAAAGAAGATCAATGTACATATAGAAGTCCATGACATGAATGTTATGCTGTACAATGAAAAAATCCGATAAATATCAAATGAAATAAGCTTGTTTAAACATGTATTTTTGGGTTTACATTTAAGTTTTAACCTTTAAGTATTAGGGTTTTTGGCCTGTTTCTATTCGAACTTTGTTACTTTATCGGATATACTTGTATATCAAAACATATTAACTTTATTAAAAGTTTTATATAAATCAATTAACTAAATCATAATTATAAATTCAAATTATCAATTATTTTAAAATTATAATAACTAAAATAACTGAATATTTCTAAATTATTTCTTATATTTGTAAAATTTAACAAATTTTTTGTTCAAGTATTTTTGATATTTAAAGTAAAATTTAATAAATATTGATCAAGTAAACATGATATTATCCGAATCGTATTGTACTATAATAATTTTAAATATTTACATATACTAATTTTTATTTTCAGTTTTTACATGTATTAATTTTTAAGCACCGAACCAAACAAAAAAAAACAAATCCAAACCTGATCTAAAATTTTATAGATATCTATATGGATACAAAATTTTTCTATCTGAAAAATTTGAATTCGGTCGGATACTACTCGAACTTGAACTGAGTACTCGAAGGCCCATCCGTAAAGGGTCAATTTCTCAAAGGTCCTTAAATGTTGATTCTAAATCTTTTAACCCCACCTATTTTACACACCATCCCTCATTTATTTAAATCAACAAATATAAAAAATAAAATTGGATCTCATCTTTTTTTTTCATATCCGATCCAATCCAACACCTAACCCAACTCTACTAAAACTTAGTAGATGGGAGGATTGCCCACTCAGTATGTATTATATACTGATAACGTTATTTCGTGTACCCAGGTAAAATAAAAGAGAAATTCTGAGTGCAAGTTCGTTGGACTGCAGCTGCGAAACGATGATATATTGATGTTATGTTTGCTGTTATTTATTTTTGAGTTCTTTTTTAGAACCTAAATGTGTCTAGGTAAATTTGAGATTTAAATGATTAGTGTTATGAATTGATTTTATTATTTATTGGAGTTTTATGAAAAATTAGTATTTGGTTTAAATAATTTAATCCGAACTTTAAAACCAATAAATATGAGATTATCGGTTAATTAATAAATTTTTTAAAATAGCGGTTATAAATCTAGAGAACCGGATTGAGTTGTTTCAATTGTTTTTTATTATATTCTTTTGCAAAACTAACTAATATATAAATATAATATATTTTTGTAATACGTGTGAATTACATTGTTTATTTAATCAAAAAAAATTATTTTTATATTTAAATATTAAATATTATGGATACTTTTGAAAAAACTTTATTTGTATATATAAACAAACAATTAGAGCTCATACCAAAAAGAAAAAGCAAACAATTAAAGCTTAACACCCTATAACCAAAATTGTTTGTTTATTGATAGAAATGAAAACAAAATGTTTATTCTGTCGTCTTATTGTGTCAATATTAATTGCATATCCTTTAGATTAATAATAGAATTTTATAATGCTTGAACTGACTAGTAGAAAAATTACAAATGAACTTTAATAAATTCGTTTTTACAAAAGTTAAATAATCCCAAATATAATATATTTTTGTAATGAATTTTTTATACTTTATTAACAGTGTCTATAACTATATATTACTTAGAGCGTATACATATATTTTTTTTTTTGGTCAAACGTATACATATATGTCTATAATCATTACTTTGACGTAAATTAATTCTTGAAAAATACAGCATCTATACATATATTTGGTACTAAGTAATGTATATTTAGGAAAAAATTTCTTATTATAAACTAGTTTTAGCTTAAATTGTTTTTATAAGTTTAGAAGGATCTTTGTCAAAACAAAAAAAAAAGTTTAGAAAGATGAAATTGATAGAAATAGTCATCTGAAGATACATTGCTCATTTAATCAACAAATTTAGAAGTTCTTTTTATCTATATAAATATTAAATATTATAGTTTCTTTTGAACAATCTTTAATTGTATATATAAACAAACAATTAAAGGTTAACAATATAATGCATGAATTAATGATTAGAAAAATTACGAAAATAAACTTTCATTACTTTGTTTTTACAAAAGTTAAGTAATCATAAATATAATATATTTTTTAATGAGCTTGTATACATAATGAGTACTCCTCTATTTCCAAAAAAATATCATCATAGATCTTATTTTTGTAATTAAAAGATTGTCATTTTAGAATATCAAAACATTTTTTCACAAAAAATACATTTTCTAATCTCAATTAAACATTGATTTAAAAAGGAAAATTTAAAACTATAACAAATCCCTAAAAATTATAAAAGGGTAAAATATAAATTTAATCTTATTTCTTAATCTGTGTGAAGAATGTCATGACATTCTTTTGGAAACAAAGGGAGTATACATTAGTTAGCTTTTATTTTTGGCAATTAATATTGACATACAAAAAAATGAATATCCATTTTGATGATAATTGGGAAATAGATAATTCTTTTGTGATGTCTTTGAGGTTTTGTTGAGCTCCTTCATATTAATAATAGAATTTGCTTTATGCATGAACTGATGATTAGAGTAATTACGAAATTAACTTATATAGATTTGTTTTACAAAAACAAATTAATCATAAATATAATCTATTTGTTTGTATAGATTTATTAGTTCTTTTACTTTACAAACATTTCTATAATTATATTTTACTTTGAAATATATATATATATGTATAGATGCATATACAAATATATCAACTTTCTTGAAATATGATATCACATTGGCTCGAAGTTATGTAATATATAGGGAAACTCTTTTACATAATTTTTTTATAATCCATTCTTCATAAGTTTATGCTTAAGCTTTTCTTGTGATATGTTGAGATCATTTGGCTGTAATAACAAAGCTAATAACATAGCACACACAAACTGAGAAGCAACATCTATTGTGTCTCAAAAAAAATATAAAGAAAAACTAAAGCCAAATTTAAGAAAATATTTAGCAAAATTTAAGAAAAAATTTAGCAAAATTTAAGAAAAATTTAAACAAAAGTTAAGCAAAATGTAAGAAAAAAAAGATTTAGCATAAGGTTTTATGTTCTCACTTTTTTAAAAATTATAAATATCAATAAAATAATTACTAGTCTAAATTTTATTTTTCACTCAAATTTCACTATGGAAATAATGAAATTCTTTTATTTTCTATCAAACAACATCAAATAACAATTTTTGATAAAATTTGGAATGGTCGTTAACCAGTGTTTTATGTTTTTTTGTCATGTCATTGCATCAGTGCTAATTACACGGAAGATTTTTTAGATTTAGTTGATCCTTTAGATAAATAAAAAATTTGATTGATGAGATTTGATCGACTGTGTGGAAAGAACAGCTCAACCAGCACAAAATATCTAGAAGGAAAAATTCCGATAAGGAGGATTATTTTTCACAAAAATGTAACTACCTATTCTGAGGCCAGGGTAGAAGTCACGTTTGGACATAGGTAAGTATACAAAATCCTTGTTTTTTGACATTTTTTTGTTATAAATGATACGAACTTGAATGGAGTTTTTATTATTTATAACTGTTTATTACTTAGAAGTAAATGCATCTCAAGATGCATATACATATTAGTCTACATGCATTACTTACACGTAAACTAATTCTTGAAAAATACATCATCTATACATGTATTTGCGACTAAATAAAGTATATTCAGGGAAATATTTTGTTTATTATAAAAGAGTATTACCTTAAATTTTTTGCATAAGTTTACAAAGATCTTTGTTAAACCAAACAAAAGTTTACAAAGATAAAATTGATAGAAATATTCGTCCGAATCTACAACTCTCAGTTAAACCGGGTAATTGTATTGTACTCATACTCAACTTAAGGTAGATTTTTTTCCCAGAGCTAGCAAAAGCTCTGATTTTGTTCAACTAACCAAATTAACCAACACTCATTTAAAATTAATATTACTGATTAAATGTACATGGAAAAAGTACTTTTAGATATACAAAGTATATATAATGTTTTTTTGATCAAATAAAGTATAGTTTATAATAATAACTGAATTTAATTAATAGTTTTATATTGTATGGAAATCCAAACCGGAATTAAACTTTGGTTTATTTTTGGGGAATACATATAGTATGCTATATCAGTGATGAAAAGCACACCAAACATTTATGGAGTAAAGATTAACAAACCTCATTTATTGTCGTCACTTTCAACTACCATCTTAAATAAAGATTAACAAACGCAAGCAAGCGTTTGAGCTCCCATGGCAGTCTTTTGAATTCTCTGATTTGTTTTCTTTTCCTGTTTAATATTTTTCTTTTGAGCTGTTTTACCCTTACTACTTCTCATCTTCCTTTTTTCAGTTTCATCATCGTCAAATCTAAAGTCTCTCTTTAGTTACTCTATAAATACTTACTTAACTCCATTTTCACATCTGCCTCTTCTTAATTTCACACCAAATCTGTCTTTGATTTGATCATATTACCATTATCAACTACCTTCTACGCCTCATCGCTTCTCTTTCATACAAAAAAATAAACCACAACTGCTTCTCTTTTCATTAGAATGTTGAGGTTAGAAACCGACTGATTATTCATTTAGCTTAGTCTAAAGTTTTCATTGGATTTGTAATGCTACTGAATCTTAATTTATAGTGTGGTTTTAAAAATTTAGCTGTTAACTGAATTGCAATATAAAATAGCACACAAGATGTATTGGATTTAAGTGTTGGTACTCTAGTGGGAAAGTTAGCTAGAAGAAATTCTATCGGATTGTATGGTTCTGATGTTCCTCAAACTGTGGAGAACTTCCGTGCTCTATGCACAAGTTGGTTCTATAACCATATCGTATGAGATGTTTTTTTCTATAAGTTTATGTTTATATATCAGTGGAAATTTTAATTCCTCCGATTGATCTTGGCTCAGGTGGTAAGGTATTTAGCTACAAGGACTCCACATTCCATCTTTCCATTAGAGATTTCATGATTCAGAGAGGAAAGTTTGAGAAAGGCAATGTGAGTTGCCACTATATTTGGAGATGATGATTAGCTTTACAACATTTTATTGTTTCTATCTTTGTTGTTATTCTTTTATATAAGCTATATTTGGACTAGAGATTATAGTTACAGTAGAGAATGTATAAACAGTTTCATGGATATACAGCTACCTGTGTGCACATCTCAATTATTGAAAAGTCCTTCATCACATACTATTTCGTCGAATGATATAAAAGTTTTATTATTTTTTATTTTAATTTACTAATCATTTTTTTTTTAAAACTGGATATGTTTTCAAAAGCTCATACATAAAAAATATATTAATTTAACTTTTATATATTTCACTCTAATTTAATTTTAATACTACACAAGATATAAATAATAATAAAATACAAAATAATAAAAAATTACATAAATAAAATATATAAACAATAAATAAATAAAATATTAATTTATATTAAATAATTGACTCGCGGTGTAACTCTTAAAATTGAAATACAATTTTTATGCTTATTTCTGTAGTCAAACATAAAAAATCTTGAATTAATTCTTATAGAAATTTGTTTTATATTATACAGATTGCGTAGAATTATTTTAAAAATTTTAAATTAACATATTTATTGCATATTTATTAAAATTAAAGTGCAAATTTTTTATTATTCATGTAAATATCCTAAATATTAAATTTATATCCAAACATAAAATTTTATTTAAATAAATTTTATTTATATTTAATATATTTCTAACTATATACTAATAAAACAATTATCAAAATATTGATCATATCTCTTTTTTAAATATTTTTTTCCAAACCAGAAATAAAATATATTTTTANACATATCTTAAAATAAATAAATTTTATAACATAAATAAATATCAAATTATCAAAAACTCATACATAAAGAAATGTATTAGTTTAGTTTTTTTATATATCTAATTCTATTTTAATTATAATACAAAAACAATTACAAACAATACAAAAATATAAGTATAATAATAAAAGTTAAACAAATAAAATATATAAAAATAAATAAATAAAAATATTAAGCACACATATGGTGAGAAAACAAAGCTTTTACAGAAGATCTTGTATCATTGACGATATGAACACAGTTGATATTTAGGTAATCAAAATTAGTTATTCATCTTGCATGATTTATGAGAATTACAATTTTGAAGGTTTAGATTTGTATAATGATTTGTTTGCTATGATTAAAAATTGGTTATAATATTGAAAGGAATGTTAATTTTGTAGATAGAGTAACATTTCTTCTATGTGACAGTAAATAGGATTTAGATCTTTATACATTTTTAGTGCAATTTTAAAATTATTAAATAAACTCATATTATATAATAATATATTTTAATTTTGTGTTTCTCAAAACTTAAAAATTTTATAAAGTTTTAGTGAATTTAATAAATAAAAGACAAATGTTAATGTTAATCTTTTAGTGTAATAGTATATTTACATATGTTCATCACAACTATAAAATTAGATATACACAAAATTTAAAAAATATTTTTTAATTTAGAAAACTATATAAATTAAACAAATAACTTCAAATTTATAATACAAAAATGTTATATTATATTTTTTAAAATTTATGGTGTTTAGGTGGTATATTGTTAAATATTTATAATAATAAAATTTTGTATTCACAAGTAACTTAAATAATTTCTAAAATCTTCTATCATATTAAAAATCAATTGAACATAAATTTAGTTTTTATAGTTAAATAATTCTAAAACAAATAATATGTTATGGTAACGATAAAAACCGGCGCGTAGTGCGGTTCGACCCTAGTTAGTGTAATAAATAATCTATTTAAGAACTAAATCTAAACCACAATTTAAAATTTTCTATAGCCAATCATTTAAAATGATGCTGAGGCCCAGAAATAATTGACAAAGAGTAGGCCCAAATGTAAGTTGATAGAAACGAGAGAGGAGATGCCGTGACACCCTAACCAGCTTAGGGCTTGACTGGTTTAAACGCAGCGGGTGCGGTTGAGATTGTGGAATTTTGTGGAAGCGGATGGTTGCGATTTTAAACCTTATAAAGCGGTTTAAACGACTGGTTTAACAATTAAAAAACTGGAGCGTTTGAGATAAATTTGTGACTTGTTAAATTAAAATCATTAAGAATATTTTTTTTTTTTTTTGGTCAAACAACTTTTATTCAAATACTTAAGACAAGTTTATCCTCCATTAACGGAATAGAGGTCTACAATCTCTCTAGCTGATTTTGCAAGCTGATCAGCGTTTACATTTGATGATCTAGGGACAAACGTAAAAGAGATAAAATCAAACCAGTTCATTGAAGTTCTTATATCTTCGAAAACTCCGTGGATCTCCGTTGAGTACTCAGCCGTTCTCAGTAGCTTGACAAGCTCCTGACAATCCGTGAAACATTTCAAACTCGAGAATCCGTGGTTGATAGCAACCTGTAGAGCTTTTTTAATAGCTAAAGCTTCTGCACAAAAAGCAGAGGGCACCCATGGCCTAGATGTCGATCCTTGAAGGATCACTTCATTCTCTGCATTTTTAAATATCTAACCCATACCTCCAATTGATGAGTCTTGTTTCCATGCTCCGTCCGTATGCACTGTATAACACGGACTTGGTCTGTCGCTAGCTGGAAACTGCATTTTCTTTCGATTCTGCAGTTTTTCTTGACTGAGAGAAAAATTTGCTTCCTGCCATTTTTTCCCTTCCACCATTGCTTTAGTGTACACATCCTCTTTGGTGGCGATTTTTCCTTCAAACACTCTCAGGTTTCTAGCCTTCCACAAAAACCAGACTATCCAAGGGTATGCTGGTTTCGATAAGCCTATTGGTGGTAGCATAGTTAACTTTTTTAGACTAAGCATGAGAGCTTCAATAGCTGAGCATGACCGCTCCAATGGTTTATTGTTAGCTGGGACCAGGTTCCAGACGTCCTGTGCGAACTGACAATCAAACAGTATGTGAAGGATTGTTTCTCTTGCTCTGCAGACTTTACAGTTACCTTCGCCTTGGATGCCTCTGGCCTGTACCGCATCACCCGTTGGGAGGGCATTGTTGAGAGTTTTCCAGATAAAATTCTTTAACTTTGGTGAGGTCTCAAGCTTCCAAATGTTTGTGCTCCAGTTAAAAACCTCCTTCTCGCTTTTAGTTCTTTCTTGTTTCGCCACTTTGTAACCTGATTTTGTGTTATAAACTCCATTTTTTTCGAACAGCCATTTCAGCTTATCTACCGGTGCTTTTGCACTTGGAATGAGCTTCCGGATTTGATCCTCATACTGAGGTAGTTTTGCTCTAATTTTCTGTAAATCCCAATCATTAGATGAGGCTTTAAGTAAATAACTTACTTGCAGTTCCTGTTCTGCCTCTCCTGGGGGACCTATTGGTATTTGAGGTTCCGTTGTTGAGAGCCATGGGTGCTTCCAGACTTTAATATCTTCGCCGTTTCCTATTAACCATCCCATTCCTTTTTTAAGTAAGTCTCGTCCTATTAGAATTCCTTTCCAGCCATGTGAAGCTGTCATCGATACTGGAGCTTCCATTAGAGAGTTGTTATGACAATACTTGCCCAAGAGAACTTTAGAGAGTAAAGCTTCAGGTTGGTTTAACAGTTTCCAAGTGATCTTGGCTAGTAAGGCATCATTAAAGTCTTCAATTTCTTTGAACCCCAAGCCTCCTTGTGCTTTTGTCTTTGTAAGTTTATTCCATGCCACCCAACACATTTTTTTTTCTGGGTTTATCGTCCCACCAAAACCTTGTTAATGCCGACTGGATGCGTCTACTAAGTGACTTTGGGAGTTTAAAACATGACATGGCGTAAGTCGGCATTGCTGTGAGGACTGATTGTAGGAGGACTTGCTTCCCTGCCCCTGACAGAAATTTAGTAGACCATGATATCGCCTTTTGGCGGATTTTATCTACTATCCCGGTGAAAATGTCTTTTTTTCTTCTTCCAAAATGTTCTGGTAGTCCTAGGTATTTTCCTAAACCTCCTTCTTTTTCTATACCCAAGGTTTCTTTGACTCTAGCTTTTACCTCTAATGGTGTCTTTGATGAGAAGTTTATCCCTGACTTTGAAGCATTAATGCACTGTCCCGAAGCCACTTCATACCGAAGTAATATTTTTTTTAGTTCTGCACAACTTCTTTCATCAGTTCTACAAAAGAACATGGTGTCGTCTGCAAATAAGAGGTGGTTAACGTATGGACTGTTTTTTGCCACTCTCACTCCTATGAGTGTTCCCTGTTCTTGTGCCTTCTTACAAAGACCGGAAAGAACTTCCGTGCACAATATGAAGAGGTAGGGCGATAGCGGATCTCCTTGTCGAAGCCCTCTAGTGGGTAACACTTTCCCTTTTGGTGATCCATTAATCAAGAAGGAGTATGAAACAGTAGAAACACATTCCATTATCCAATTAGTCCAAAGTTCATGGAAGCCTAGTCTTGTAAGTACCGCTCTTAGAAAATCCCATTCAATTCGATCGTAGGCTTTACTCATGTCTGTTTTTACCGCCATTGAACAACGGGCTTTCGCTTTCGAGTTCTTAAGGTAATGTAGTACTTCATGTGTTATGAGTACGTTGTCCGAGATCGCCCTTTCCGGAACAAATGCCGACTGGTGGGGCGATATCAAATTTTTTAGTAGTCCTTGGAGTCTGCTCGTGAGGATTTTAGCTATGATTTTGTAGTGCACAGAGCATAAAGCAATGGGACGGAACTCAGTCACTTTTTTTGCACCGATGATCTTGGGGATTAGACATACATGTGTTTCGTTGTGGCGTGGGTTCATGTTCCCTTCTTCAAAAAATAACCGTATGTCACGGCATACATCATCTCCTATGATTTCCCAAAAATTTTGGTAAAAACCCGCGGAGAAGCCATCCGGGCCAGGGGCTTTATCTGAATTTATTCCCATGAGAGCTTCATGTATCTCTTGCCTTTTTGGGATTCTTATAAGATTTTCATTCATCTCTGTGGTGATACAAGGAGTTAAGACTTCTTCTACCACTTCTAGTTCTCCTTTTGATTTAGTGGTGAAGAGGTCTTGATAGTATCTAGCTACTTCCAGTGCTATTTGTTCCTCTTCAAACACTGCTTTTCCGTTTTCATCTTCTAAAACCACTATACGGTTTTTTGCTCTTCTAGCTCTTGTAGCTGCATGGAAATACTTAGAGTTTTTATCACCTAGTTGTAGCCAGCTGATCCGACTTCTTTGTCTCCAAAAGCTTTCCTCTTCCTTATAAGCTTTCTCTAGTTCCTTCGTTGTTTCCCCAATACTTATCTGATTTGGGCTTGACTTTGAAAGCTCTGTCTCCAGCTGTTCTTGGAGCTCTCTGATGGTTTTAGTTTTCAACTCATTTTGTTGTTTTGTCCATCTTATAATTCCCCTTCGTACTCGGTTTAGCTTATGGGTAACTTCCTCTCTCAAGCTATTGTTCCATGCTTCCTCTATGATAATTTTTATTTTTCTACTTCTCTTAACCTTCTATCAAATCTGAAGACTCCTTTTGTAGGCCTTTTTGTGGCGTCGAAGTATGTGACTATCGGTCGATGATCTGACCCCTCAAACCTGAGGTACTGGCTTTTGCGCGAGGGAAATTCCTCCATCCATCCGCAGTTAGCTATGCTTCTATCTAATCTGGCTTGAATGAAGTGGGTGTGTCTTTGTCCCCTCCAAGATAAGGGGTTCCCTTTATGTTGTACATCCCATAACCCATTAGCCGAGATAAAGCTTCTGAATGGGATGAAAGTACCTTCCGCTCTTTGAGGGCCTCCCTTTTTTTCTGCATTGTTTAGCAACTCATTAAAGTCACCTGTGAGGATCCAGGCTGTATTTCTTTGTTGTCCTAGTCGAGTGATTTGGTCCCAGACCTCAACTCTTAAGTCTACTTGCGGTGCTCCATACGTGAAGGTGATGGACGACTTTTTGTTCTTGAAAGCTACAAAAGTATCCAAAATATTAGGTGTAGAGAGTAGGATATCTAATTGAATATCATCATTCCAAAATAACGCAAGGCCCCCACTAAGACCAATGGGCGGCACAGTACAATCATTAAGAATATATAATATATGATATTAATAAGA